>VZTE01000186.1:600491-636590 GCA_013397775.1 Eulacestoma nigropectus
TAGTACTTTTGATATTTCTAAGTTCTTTTTTTTTTTTTTTTAAACATTTATGTAGAACACCACATAATTGCAGAAAAGATAATAGTCACATACCCTAGGGCTTGGTGTACACTTATGTTAAAAGTACAGCTTTTATTGGCAACTAAAGTAATAACCTTTCCATGTCAAATTGCTTTAAATTAAACTTAAAAAAAAATGCTGGCTGATACCCACACTTAGTAATTGTCAAACATTAGCATAATGTGGAATACTAAAGCTGCTTAAATCTTGGGTTTAAAAATAATTATTTACTTAGGTAAACTCTCTATTCAAAAGCATAATATCAGATTTTTTTTTACACAGTCTCCTTGATGTATATGTTAAAATGCAGACCCGAGCTTGACATGGAAGTGGGGCTGAATGCTACTGTGGTCTCTGAGAGAAAAAGGGGGATTTTATACCTTTAGCTCGTCCATCCATCATTGTTTACCCAGAAAGAAATATCTTAAGGTTGCACCTCTGAAGGCAGAGATGCTGTGGGTGACATCTGGTGACCCAAGGACAGTGACCTTCAGTACCTGCTGATTGTACTCCCTGCTGCAGCCCCGGAGTGCAACATAATGTTTCTGGTGCTGGAAGACATCTGGGAGACAGGTGTCTCAAGGATGTGGGCCAAGGGCAGCAGGTCAGTAAAGTGTTTCATCCAGGTGCTTTTCACACTTCTGTTCCAGCACAGAACTGGAGCACATGTGCTGGGAACCCTTCAAATTTCCAGTGTGAAGCAGGAGAGGAGACATTGCACTGTGAGATGTGGCTCTCAGGGCTTGCTGCTACGTGTGAAGGAAACTGGACCTACCAGGTGCTGCGAGGTCACAAGTTCTCATGGTTTTCTGCTTTTTGGGAGGCCCGGGCTCTGACATGCCCAGCTTGCGGAGTCCATCCCATTGCCAGCACTTCCCTGTGAAGTCCACCACAGCACTGTGAGTCTACCAGTTCTTCCTCAGAAATATGCCAGTGTTTTACTGGAAGTTCAGCAAAACTTATTTTGGAACATTTTCTTAAAGAAATCAGCAGTGCCCCTATTAGGGCAAAAGGTTTTTTGGCAAATTCCTGCATCCTTGGCTAGCAAGTTAGATAGGGATTGCCCTTTCCACTGCTTTTGGGCGCAGGAAGCCCTGGGAGGCTCTTGTTGCCTTTCCAGCAACTTTTCAGAGGAACAAAATGGAGCAGTAGTACCCAGTTACAGGAAAATTATGAACTTCAAGAGAGTTAAACAGTTGTTGGGAGGGGAACCACAAGGAGCTGAGGCCTGAAAATTAAATGACTTTCCCAGCCTTGCCTAATACCCTAAGTGTTTTACACTGTAATTATAAATCTGATTATATACTAATTTCCACACTGTTTCAATTCTTTAAAGCAGGGAAGGAAGGTACATGCTCTTCCTTGGAGAACCCCAATGCAGTCCTACAGCATATGCCTTCTTACCACAATAGATTGGAATTCTTCAAAATTCTTGAAGAGCAGTGAGCGTTTGCTGCCAGATTTTCACCTACCTGGTGTCTTTTTTCCATTCACACTTCTTCCCTCTTTCTCTAGAGCTCTCCTTTCCCCACCTGTACCACCTGACCTCTTTCCCCTGCTCTGCTGCCAGTGCTCCCGCTGCTGCCCCATTGCATTGGAGAAGGACAAAGCAGAGTGCGAGTTGCTCATAAATGCCTCTCAATGCCAAGGCCTGGATTTAACCTTCATTTACTTGCCCCTCAGATGACTCCATCACAATCCATGTAGCTTCTGCTACCAGGACTCCATCGGCCATAGCAAAAGCAGGAAGGCTCTTGTCTATGGGTGAGTATAAGTAACTCCCACCTCAGTTCCTTCCTATTTGAAGACATGAAGGTGTTCTTGAATATATGCTGGGTGTGGGGATGATATTCCCTCCCCTGGAAGATGTCCATTGGGACACAACCCCACATGGCAGCTGCAAGTGCTCTGTGCCATGCTCTGTTTGCTCCCCTCTCTCCGGTGTAGCATGCTATGTACAGACACACTTTGTGTCTTTAGGAAGCCTCATTAATTCACAAGATACGTATTTTTTTTTTCTCAAGTTTGTAACAGCTTCTTAAATGTGTAAACTGGCATTTTCATATTTGTATTAAAATACTGAGAGATAGATTTATGTTTCCATAGGCTACTTCCTATGTCCAGACAGACTCCTGACACTACCTAACGTGTACAGTTGTTGCATAAATGATATGTTAATGCATGAGAGAAGCCATTCACTTGAAACTGTTCAGAATGATTAAGAGTTTTAATTACAGCCCTGATTGAAACAAGGCTTTTGGTAAATAGTAAAATGGCAAAAGCTACGCTGTTCAACTACAAGCCTCCCTTGATGACAGTGTGGTTTGTCTCTGTTACTCCTCTTATTGTCATTTCACTCATCCAATTCAGATGTTCAAATCCCACCTAAGAAATGGTAGCAGGCTCTACTTTAATGCTTACCTGTGAATAAGGTGTTGGAAGTGTTGGTTTACTTTTGACACGCTGCAAAGTGCCTGTGCTGTAACAGAGGAATTGGATGTAGGACTTGGTTCACCACTATATGTTACTTTTTCCAGACCTCAGGTAGATGTACTCAGCATCTTGCATGAAACCACGTCAATACTTTTCAGCACAAATTCTCAGGGCAGTGTGATGATCATCTGGGAGACCACTTTTCTCCTCCTTTGCAGGGGACTGTTGCCTCTGGTGGCAGGTTGGTTATATTTAGATCCTCCAAGCAGCATCACGCAAAACACAAGCTTCAATGAAATTCAGCATCTTTCTGTCCAAGCATTTCACAGGCTTCTGAATAGTCTACACAGAATTTTTTTTTTTTTTTAATTTCTAATTTTAAACAGATCTTTCACTGCAGAAATGTTGGAAAGTCTCTTCTCAGTGCTAGAAATGGCTTGAGTGGGTCGCAGATGCTCGAGAGTCATCCTCCCTCCTTCTCTCCTCTGGCACTTTCTGAAGTTAGTCTAAGTAGTCCTGAATGAAGAAGCAAATCTTCTCTCTTCCGAAGCTCCTCATAAATGTGCTTGCAGTTAATATGAGTCCTTTTATATTCTCTCCCTTCAAATTCTTTGGATTAAAACAAATACCGTCTGGTTCTTTTAGCTCTTTTGATTATATATTCAGAACTATTGTGTATCCTGGAAAAGGAATTCTTTTCAGTTTTCACTTTTCTTGACAACAAGCTGAAAAATTTCCCCAAATGAAAATTTCCTGCAAAAGTCATGGTTTGTTCCAAGACCCATTTTTCAAATAAGTAACGTTTTGATGAAAAAATGCCAACCTGTTCTACTTAACAACTGTTCGTAGAACTGACGAGAGAAAAACAAGGAATTGGAGAAAAAAATTACCGAGTCTTTTATGTAGAGTTAATCTTTGAATATTCCTGTTGTTTCAGTAACAGACAAGATGTTGGTACAAGTAGATGAATATTTAAACATTAGCGTTGACACTGACTTATCTTCTCGATAACATATTGATCGTGTTCTTTCTATAGAGATTATTCCGGACTTCCCATGGAGTAAGGGAGCAGCTTAATGAAGTCACAGGCTGGATGTTTATGTAGGTATTTCCTTAGAGACTGGTTACACAATCTGTGCCCAGGATAAACCCCCACATATACACCTCAAATGCAAAATTAGTCCATGTTTCTGCGTTTTTATCACCGGTAGCATGTGTGATCAGGTGGAGATGATGGTGCTGTCATGCAGTCTTGACTTAATAGCTGTTATTCATTGCATTTAAAATGACCAATAGCTTTTCTTTTTACCAAGGCATCTGGAAGTTGATTCAGGCTCTCTTTCCTATGGAAATTGCTTTTCAGCCATCAAAATGATGCCTGAGAAAAAAAAACCCACCACAGCCCTTCACAGAAACACCATAAATCTGTGTCCATGCTTTTGGGAAGTCTCTGAAGGGTGCTGTGCCCAGAAGGGTGTCCCAGTGCAGGATCTGGCATCAGGTGAGAGGATGACTGCCAGGCAGCCATCGCTGCTACAAAACCTAATGGTGATATAAGTATCCTGCTTGGATTAATACAGGATCTGTGTTGTATTAGTGGCACCAAATGAATTTTGCAGTGGATGGAGATGTAGGGAAAGAGAGGTTCTAAAATGAAAAACATATTTATTGCAGTAGGATATATGCTAGTGTCTTTCAAGAGAACTTTTTTTAAAAAATGAACAGTGCTAGGAAGGAAAAACATAAGTACACAATAAATCATGACTCAGAGAAAAACTCTCATTGACTTTTAGAGGAAGGCAGGATTTAATTTTCACTGTAGTTATTAAGAAATGCCTCTTATGTGAAGATGAGAGATGGAGAACACTGATCTGTGGGACAGTGAAGAATTGTTAATGCCATTAATATTTAAAGTGGACAGTACGTTTGGAGTTCTTCTTATAAATAGCTGCTTTTTGCAAGCTTTTCAAAGTCATGCCAGTGCTCCAAGACCCTAAAAATCTTCAAAGAATTATTTGTCAGCCTTGCAGTTCTCATCCTCTTTCTTGCAGTTCTTGATGTCAGGCAGGAGGGCTTCTTCCAAAGGGTATTCAGGGCAGTTGCAGTTTTGGGCTGTTGAAATTATTTTCACTTGGAAGGTGCTCCTGGTGAGGTTGGAGGTGCCAGTTCTGGGTGGGGCAGGCATCTCTTCTCCCCGTCAGTGCTCTGGGGAACAAGCAGGCAAGTTTCTGAAGCTGGGGAGCGTGGCCTTCTTCTGCATGCAGAAATGCTGCTATCCCAAGCTGAACGCTGTCCCAAAGTGATAATGGAAAGCACCCATTCCCCAGGACATTTTTGTGCTTCTGTGAACATCAGCATCGGGCAATAGGGGAGACTTTATGTCACGGGATTACTCTAAATATAGTTTGGCAAATTGTCTTCCTTGTCCAGGTTCCATACAGACATTTTTAGGTTTCAGTCCAATTAGGTTTACCCCTAATTTGAGCTCCAGCCTTGAATGAACCCTATATTTGGAGCCGAACTGGAGATGTATGATACAATTTTTGATAATACAATGATCTGGAATTTGGACAGTGCCAGAATAAATGCATATATTGATCCAGGGTTGTTTTAAATTAAACTGGGTTCCCTTAAAATATTCATGAACTGGAAAGGGTCAGTTAAAAGCTTCAAGCTAAGAGATTTATAACAGACTTATCAAAGCAGATGCGTTTTGCATCATTTCTAACTTTTGACTGGTGAGAAGTTTAGATTTTTTATAAATACATATACATTTTCTCTAGCAAATGTGTGTGTATATTTATATAGATATAATTTTTTTCAAATACATCCCCATATGCACCCTCACTCTCAGAACATTTTGCTTTTACTCTCCCGGCGTTTCAGTTACTTGCCTCAGCTGTGCGCCGTGTTGCCTTCCAAATGTAATGCATCATAAATTCATGATGGTTTGCCAAGTAAAAGAGGGCACTGAGCTTCTTTATGAAGAGGATATTTTTGCAAACTGGACCTCTTCTATATCCCAGTGGAATTTTCTGATGCTTCCCTATTACTCCCGTACAAAACTTTTAGGAAGTTATAGATCAGACATCAAAAACAGTAATTAAAGTCCAACTTACTCCTCTTCAATATCTGTCTATCCTTTTCATTAGGGAGCAGAGACATACCCTTCCTGTCCTATAACAGTCAGTTTAATGACCAACCATCAGCTGTTCTGCTTCTCAGATTTCTAAACCTTCCAGGTTGAAGGATATTGCTTGTGCTGTTGTGTGTCCTGTTGGGTGTGTGTCATGTCAGTCCCACACACATGGCTGGGTATTCCAAAATATTGGCACACGTACAATTAAGTGCAAAACAGCAGTTACCAGGTGACCAGTTTGGGTTTGTGCTTGGAGTCTGGATGGATGAGGGCATTGAAACTGAACTGGTTCCTGTTTGCTGGGAGGAGTCACAAGGGACTGGGAAATTCTGAAATGTCTGAAGTAAGCCTGATGTCTTTTAGGGATGTAATTTTTTTAGTCAAGCATATTTTGACACCTTCCAGAGTGAAATAAGCCTAAAGAAGCCTGTGTGTAGCGCTGACCATCAAGCCAAGTTTGATACTGGAGGTCATGGCATTGCTGCAGTTTGTGGAAGTTCACCCTGCACTCCACACACGTCCTGCTCCTATGTAATTTGCTCTCCTCTGCTCTACCACCCCAGATCATCATCTGCAAACCTACTGTAAACAATAAACAATAAGATCACAGCATGATTTCCCTGGAAAACACATCTCCTTGGATTTTTGGTTGGTGTTGTTTTGTTAGTTTGATTTTGAGCATTGGCAGAACCTCACTGCAATGCCTCCAGATGCTTCAGCTAATTTTGAGTTAGAGGAAGTTTCCAAAAAACCTGGAGAGAGGAGAAACCTGCCCATAGCAAGGGGTGGATCTTGTTCCAAGAATGGCTTCACTGCCTTATATGGGAGAAAAGCCACTCTGGGAAAGCAATGCAGGTTTGGTAGACCTGACCTCACACGTAGGAAGGGTTTGGCTGTGTAAAGATCTAATGGACCTCTATAAATTTCTTTCAGCTTTGGGAATGGGGCTGGGAAAACCCTGTGCAAACAACACTGCAGTGGTATCAGCACTGGTCTCAGAAGGAGGCACACGATGCTTTATGGAGATCTGGGGTCTCCCTGCTTCAGGAGACAAGGGAGCTTTTAGCACTGGCAGATGAGAGCTCAGACAGAGTACAGCCGAGGAGTTTTCATTAGTCTGTGACCTCTGCTTTAATGACCTCTGATTTAATGTCCTCAAGAGCAGAGAAACTCCTGAAGCTCTTGCTGGGATGATGGGCCTTTGCAGAAATCTGGTTCTTCACTGCTATTCAAGCCTTGGAGGGGTAATTATGCTACAAGTGATTCACAAGCAAGAGAAAGCTTGTAGGCTTTCAGCTGTCTTTAATTTTACATTAGACAAAAAGTGATGAAGAACTTGTTTTCTGTAATCTATGGATTTAACTTTGAATAGCAGGTGGTAAATGTTCCAACAAATATGTATATATATCAAATCAGTGAGTGCCCAAATATTTACATCTTCAGCCAAACAAAGGCTGGAGACTCACGTTGCCTGAGGGGAAGATTGTTTTAGAGAAACAGGTTGAAAAGAAATCAAGAATGGGAATTACAAATCCTCTTTCAGAGATGAGGGGTTGTAGTAGGGAGGAATCCCGCTCCTGATAGATCACTGGCTTAGGGAGATAAGCTGGATTGCGGAAAGGGGTGTCCCGTTGTCTTTTGGGCTGTGGCCTTGTTTTTCTGAGTACTGTGCACATTTGAGTTGAAGTCTGCACAAGGAGTACGCCAACAGTAGTCAAAGTTTGTACCAGCTTTCCCAGCATGGGCTGTCAATCTGGTTGCATGGCAAGGGAATGTGATCTGTAGCTGATGTATGGATCTGTGCTGGATGGCAACACTAGCAAGTCTCTCAGCTCTCCATTGCTAGGGTGGCAATCTGTAGGGACATCAATGGTTTTATGGTGGTCATGGGCCCCAGAAGTCTGGGAACCCTCACATTTGTATTCTAAAGCCCAGCAATAGGGACTGGTTTACAATTTTCACACTGGTCTGCCATTTACAATCTAAGAATGGCTAAAATGATGTTATGTTGTGTTTACCAGAGGGCTACTAAGCAGAGCTAAAACTTCTCTAGATAGTGAAGTTTGTCCAGATGTCCAGTCCCTTCTTGAATCTCACAAGGTTGTAGGCTTCAAGGGTTTTCTGTTGCACTTGAAGAAATTGGGAAAATACAAGTAATCTTCAGTTTTTAATTTCCCATTTTTAATGTTCCCTTTATGTTTTAACTCAGGGAGACCAAAAGTCCTAGTTGATCTCTATTGCCTGCTTCTCTTGTATGTCCCTTCCTTTAAGGTAAACAATCCAACTAATTTCTCATATAGCTCTTCCCATAAAGATTTTTGCACAGGTTTGATTATTTTATCACTCACCGATAAATTACTTTTGAGTAATACTGGTGTGTTAGCCCATAACACAGGTTCTGATCCATACACTGACACAATTTATCAAATTTTGTGGCTTCTTCTGACAAAGTTGTGCATCATTTGCATATGCAGAACTTCAGTTGGACTTACAGAAGTTAGTGGTATATTTTCCAACTGAAAAACTCCCTGATTTTTTCAAAAGGTGTTGCATGTCTCTGTTGCCAGATTATCTTTGTAGAGGACAAAATCTTGTATGTGTCTGTGCACTAGTGAGGATTCTTAATCTTCAGGAAGTTTTCTCTAGAGCATCAAGGAAAACACCATTAGTATAAGGCACAAGATTAAAGTCTGCCTTTGACCTTTGCTTGCAGGCTATTTACAAGAAGCTGGAATCAGACTTGCATTGCACTGCCTGAGCAGTGCAAAAATAAGGCAAGTACAGGATAAACGCCAGGATGAACAGGTACACTTTGCTAAGCTTTGGATGTGTTCAGTGACAGATGCTGCAGCCTGGAGGTTTTCATGGGTATGTGTCACCTGTCATGAGCTGCAGATAGATCCAGGCCCTTTTTAGAGTCAGGGAAATGCAGGCAGGCTCAAGGCAGAAGGAGGAAAACAGTGAAAAAAAGTCATCTCTCCTCCCCTCATGGCTGATGCAGCCTTTCCTGTACATCAACACACGCTAAATCTCTCTTGTCCAGACTTCCATCACCTTTCATCTCCTTTGCTGTTACCCCTTTTAGTGTTGGGGTCAAGCTGCTGCTTTTCCTATTCAAGGCTCTTATTGGTCTCTCTTGACCTCTGTGTTCATCGGTGGAATTCCTCCAGTCCTCCAGTAGACAGAGATGGGGCTTTTTTTGCCAGCTCAATACAATGGTACAGAGGGTTCCTTGTCTGCTGGTTAAACACTGTAATAATGTACAAGCCTCCTTTTCTTCCTCCAGCTCCTTCCCTTGCTTCCATGCTTGAAAAAATAGTTATGGCTGGAGTTAAGGGTTACCCACCCATTTCCAACCAGGAATAATTGACAGAACCCTTACAGGACTGCTACCTGGTGTTTCTTGACCAGTATGACTGAGGTAATAAGGAATGTATTGTTCATCCAGACATAAAAGTAGGAGTTTGCATCATATAAAAAATTTACTTGAACATCCTTTACTGGCCATGTCACATGAGCAGGATTCTGAATAGGTTGGAAGAAGAGAAAGACCAGACGGAAAAATGAAATGATTGAAAAATGAAATGATTAATTGTTGTATATCTCTGAAGCACAGCAAGTAGGAAAAGATCCTGTGAAGTTGAAGGGACATTGAATTTTTTTTGGAATTAAATTTCAATGTATCTGTAACTTCATGAAAGGAAAGATGAAAACATTCTGGAATTCAGCTTTTCAGTTTGCTATATTTTACCATATGATTGAGTTTAAATGTATTGGTGTATTGGATATGTTTTTCCATTTAAAAAGCTCTTGTAAATGAACTATTTATTTACATGAAAGAAAAGGATTTCCAGTGCAGCCCACAATACTTCTTCCTCCAAGCCTGCCTTGAAAGAAGGTTGCCTTTTCATATTTGGCTCCAGCTTTCAAAGTTCTCAAAACGAAAAAAATCGTATTCTTAAAACTAAATAAAACATATATATTAGTATTTCTGGCAGAATGAAAGAGCACTTCTCCTGAATAGACCTATTTGAATGGCTACTCAATATTTTGTAAGAAAAGTATATTAAAAAGTTGAAAAAGCCTGCTGAATGAAGGTAAGGGAGAGAAACAAAATATAAAATGTGTCATGTGAAAAAAAAAAAGAGACCCTTATCCAAGAAGATCTTGGTAAAACTTTAAATGGAAAAGTGACACTCATCAAACGATTTCTATATCATCTGCACTGAATAATTTACTTTTGGGTGAGATTCACTAACATCATTGCAGAGGAAGTGTAATTGAAAATTATGAAAGCTATATCTTTATTGTGTATTACAGCACATGCCTTTGATATGGCGTTATGTCTGCCACAGCGGGAAGTGTTTTTCAGAAAAAGTCAAATCTCTGGGACAGATTCTCAGTGGTGTAAATCAGTGTTACTGCATATGTGAGCAAGCCTCTGCCTGCTTCTTGCATGGGTAAAGCTAGGGAAGAGCTCTGCTATTTTGTTTATTATGGACAGCTCCAATGTGATTTTAAAATTTCAGGGTCTTCTGCTCAAAGTTTATATAAATATCTATTTTCTCCCAGTGCAGTTTAAGTCAGCCTCGTTAATGATCACTATACAATGTCACAGGTCCCTGTGGTACATCCTCGATCTGAGCAGCCTGTTATTCAAGGTCTTGACCATGCACTGGCTTTGATAGCACAGACACTTCAGCTTCAAAGGGTGCTTCAGAAGTGGAGTCTGAGTAGGAGCCGGTCTGAATACAGAACTGGTGACTAAATCGATGAAGATATGCTGGCTAAGGACTTGTAAATGTCTTTTACAGTGTACATGGCATGTCCAATGTACTTTTTAAATTCCTCTAAGAGTATCTGAATGGCTAAGGCCCCATTCCCAGGTGATTTAGAGAAATTACCCCCCTTTGCTGAGGGCTGGCAAAAAGGGGCAATGCTGGCTTAAGGCACTTAAGCAGTGTTTGAGCAAAGTGTTTGAGCCCGGCCACGAGTACTGGGGTAAGCTCTGGCTGGGCAGAGCCCCAGTGCCCCAGGAGAATGGCCACCAGCTCCTCCAAGCTCAGCTGCTTCCCAAATGACTTGTGCTGGTGGAGAAAGTCTGCCCAAAGTAGAACACCATGAGTGACATTAGCATTCGGAGAGCATCTGTTCACCCATCCCCAGTTAGCGTATGACTGTCAAACTGAGACACACGTCTATTCCCAATCCAACTCCTTAACCCCTGCTTTGCCTAACCCGCTGCCACGTCTCCCAGGGCCCTTTCTCACAGGAGAGGCAGGCCAGAGCTGTGCTCATCTGAAGGCACATGAATTAATGATGAAGGCCTGACTACCTTATTAGCAAACATCCCTCTTGGCAGTGCAAGGAGAGTGCCTGACCCCCCTATGGACAGCTCTCAGATGTACCATAGATCTGCCTCTCTTGGCCATGTGCCCTACCCTGCTCAGGGACGTGGGTTTACTGTTCTGGAGGAGAGGTGGGAATGTTGGCAGCCTTGGGAGCTAGGAGGTGTTAACCATCATGGGTGAAAATCTGTGAGGATGGTGTAAGGACCTGGACTCAATGAGGTGCAGATTTCTTCTGACTTCTTCAGGTGAACCTCGGCTAAAGAAAGGCCAGCAACCCCTCTTGTAGTCCATGTGAAACAGTGCCAGAGAAAGCCCAGGAAGTAAAATTCCACACCAGAATTTCCAGGAGTTACTGGTACATTTTCACAAAGGGAAATGGCACAAAGCACTTTTTTTTAAAATGCAGATTTCCATGTCTCCTTAGTGCAACTTCCATTTAGTGGAATTTCTGTTCATGGCTGACAGAAACCCTAAGCCTGAAGTGTGTGTGTGTGTGTAGACGAGTAGAATCTGAATGTTAATTAACATTTGAATTAATTCAGTGCGCCTTGTGCAGAAACTGCTTTTTTTGAAAGAAAGGAAGGTATTTTTGTTACTTTTAAGTAGAGGTCTTACTGTCTCTCTGTTGGAGATAACTCCAGAGCTGACACCATTCAGCTCTCAACATTTGTCAAGAGGCACCACACAGTAGCCGCAGGTTTTGCTGTGCTACCCTCCATGGAGTGCTGGTTTCTCCAGGAGCTCAGGATCAGGACTTGTGGTGTTGATCCAGAGAGGGTTTTGGCTTTCAATATCCTTTCAATGCCATTCATTGACAGTCCTGTAAGAAATGCATCACATGCTTCATCCCTAGGCCAGCAAGGATGTTCAATTAGCAGCTGGCCTTGTGGTGGAGTATTGGGTTGAAACCCTCAGGGATGCAGGTTTGACTGTCCAAAGGCTTCCTTGTGTGACCTTGGGCAAACGCCTTAATGCCTCTGCTCATGTGGCCATCTGCACCATGCCCACATGTTCGGGGAGGTTCTGGCACTCTTGTGCCTTGATCTTGTTTTCAGCTCTTGCAGTGCAACTATGACATGAATATCAGTGCTTAGAAGAGTGCATCGAATGCTTTGCTTCTCTTTTCAAGAGATTTCGAACTTTCTTTAGTTCATTTATTTACTAGCACAGAATGATTTTTAATCAAGTTTGCTACTTAAAACTTTGCAAGCAGTTAAGGGGGTTTGCTCAAAAAGGGAAAATTATTATTTTCCAAGGCTTGTGGAAAATGCCAGTGTGCTTATATTCCAGTCCCTGAACTGTTAAAAAAACGTTCTCATAGGTATTTTAAATGTAATGCATTTTCAGATACCATTTATAAATGTCCAGTGGATAGAATTTGATTATTTTTTTTAAATTTCCTTCATCTGATCTAGGTCTTTGATAAATACTACAGACAAACTGAGTGCTGTAGGATCAGTCTTGACAGTTCTTCAATAAAAGGCTGTGTGGTTCTTCGTCAGTGTCTTCCTTTCAGTGACAGCTGCTTTGTTCTTTTTCAGTCAGATTTTCTAGTTAACACATCAAAAGTGTATCTGTGTACATGAAGTACTGAGAAAACAGTTCAAAGAGGCAGGAGATTCACTTTTAACTCTTCACTGCATCTCCCTGCACTTGTCACAGAAGATAGCTTATACTGAAAGCTTCAGAACAAGGTGAGTAGTTCACCGAGGAGCACTGTGAAGTACAGCACATGTGGATTAGTCTTAAAACACAAACTGGTCACTCAATCCACTTACCATCCCAAATCAGCTTTCTTTTGAGCCAAGCCATTAAGTGATAAGAAGTTTTCAGGTTTAGGCAGCAAAAGCCTCACATCGGACATGATAAAGACGTATGTTTGATCCAGCACTGAAGTTTTGTCTGATGGTTCTCGCTGTGGTGTCAATACCTTAAAACTAATTAAACTGAGTTCAGCGTTCACTTTAAACTTATTTCTTTGGAGGGTTGCCATCAGCTTCTAAACCAAGGTAAATAGCAAGGACAAGCAACTGCTTTGCATATCGCTTATCTGTTGCGACTGAAAACTTTCTGACTGCATTTTTAATTGTCCACGCTTCACCCACCAGCTCAGCAGTGTAGCACAGGACTTGGGATGCTCTCTGCTACTTCACGGCTATTAAGCACTGCTCAGGTAAGGAGCCAGATCAGCAGAGAAAGTGCTAACTCAGGAAAGCGTATTCCAAGCATCCAGTCCTAGTCTGAGCAAGGTTTCAAGCATGTGCTAAAATCTGGTAATGGTAAATCCTACAGGAAGGTCTGATTTTGGGTGCCTGTTCTCATGAGCTGTGTCCTGGAAACCAGGGAAAGCAGTTGGGGTTAGCAGGGATGTAAGCTTCCTCCAGGATTTCTGTCAGCCCTATGGCACTACAACAGTCACAGTTGCAAACTCTTAATTGCTCCTATTTCTCTCTTTCATCCTTGTTTCTATTGCACAGCAGTTAGGAGCATCCTTGTGCCTTTGTACCTAAAAGCCACTCTTTCTATCTTAAGCAAGAGGAAGTGTCACACGTTGGTGGGAAGCAAGAGGAGATCTCAGTTTCCCAGCAGTGCCAGAACACAGAAGGTGAGCAGTGACCCCATCCTTCCCTCCCTCTGTTCTTCACATGGAGCTGCTCCGCTCCCTTGTGTGGTCTGTGATACAGGTAAGGGCTGCTGGGGAAATTTCCTGTCTTAGCCAGACCTTGCCTGTGAAGTGTAAGTTGTTAAAGGCACACAGGAGCTGTGTTTGTTCAGAGGCAGCTGTGTTCTCCCTAGCTCAGCATTCCCCGGCAGCTCGCTCTGACATGTCCTCTGTTTGACTCCTGCAGATAATGGAGACCAGAAACACGAATCTTCCTGGAACGAGCCCCACCAGACAAGCTCTCCTCAGGCTGCCCTTGTTGTACCCTCCTGCGGGACAAACAGCCTCAGACACGAGGCGACGGAGTGTGTGGGAAGACAACATCAAAGCCAGTGCTTGTTACAGACCTTTCCTCGAGTCCTGTCATCTCAGGAGTGGGCTGGACACCCCGGTGGCAAAACCACCACATTTCCACAGGATGGGATTTATATAGTCTGGGGATTTGTGTAGCAGTTCTGGAAGAAACCATCAAAGGAAGGACAGCTGGTTACAGGAACAGATAAGGAGGTATGTACCACAGAATAAGGATTCTTCCAGGAAAACAAGGGGGAGCTGGTGATTTATGTGCAGTGGAAATTAGTCATCATTAAGCCAGATGGAGGAATGAGAGGGTGGAGTCCTGGGAGGAGAGGAGTGAGTCCAGCAGACACATCCTCCAGGAGACACAAAAAACTGTTCTGGGCTCCTCTAGAGTGTAAAGGAAGCAGAAATATATGCAGGAGAGGTCCTCTGGACCTTAGCACCTGGGTACATCCAATTGCTCTACAAACATCAGTGAGCGAAGCACCATTGCCTAGCAAGAGTCTTTATTCTGAATTCTGATGGGACATAAAGCTGTAAAAGAGGAGACAACACTTAAATGACTGAAAGATAAAGATGGCCATATCTGAAATTTTATGTAGATGTATTTTGGTTACAAAGGAAGAGTCAACACAGTGAAACTGGGTAAAATTAAAAACAAGAGGTGGAGAAAACACTAATGAATGCTACAGTACCTCTGGTACAGAGGATATGTTTTTAATTAAAGATATAATTTTAGGCTCAGTGTTTCTGGAATACATTCTAGTAGGTGACTAGTAAACATTATTTCTGGAAACTAAGCTTCTCCCTCTCATCTATACTGTATTGTCAAATGTTACATGAAATTTGCTTAAACCCAACAGAAGAAATAATACTGCAGGTTTGATTTAGGGTATAAAATTAGGTACTGGATGGATGATATAATTGATTTTAATATTTTAAAATGCCCAACAGAAGACTCCCTTGGGGTAGCTGGATATGTGTTTATATATATTTGTTTTGCACAAAGATGACTTTGCAGGTAGCTGAAGGAGATATCCAAGGAGTAGCTGAAGAAGACAGAGCACAGGGCAGCTCCCCTCCAGAGAAGACATGCAGATGCAAGAAAGAGGTGCTGGAGAAACCAGGTCTGTCACTTTGTCCTCCCTTCATTGTTTCTGTGTGCTTACATTTCCCGAGAGCTGAATGTTGTCCACCAAGTTTGCAACTCCTTTGTTGGTTCCTTGAACCTGGTTCATGCAAACCCCTGGTTTGCCTTCAGAAACAGGATTTTTTTTCTCACTACATTGGCTGGGTTATAAAATCTGCAGTGCTGTCCCCATTTTAACCAAACTCCTGAATCCTTTTCCCACCCTGAAAAACATCAGTGGGAATAGCCCCATTAATTTCAGTGGTCCTCTGCCATCAGCTGGTTGGTTTAACAGTAGTGAGTGAAGGATCTGGAAAAATGTTTTTTATACACTGTCAGCCAGGTAGAAAGGTGGCAAGAGGAGTGCATTAAAAATCAGCATTTATTTGTCAATATCAGAGTGTGCACTGTCAGTAACCTCTGGCTACATTGTTTTATCATGTCAATATTTCATAGCATCATAATGCTATTATACGGCTGACTAATGGGAATGGCTATTAGCAGTGTTGATGTAGTTTGAAAATAGCAATCCATATTTTATGGACCAGAAAGAGACCAAGCCTTTACCTTAGACCTTAGCAAGCATAAAAAGGGAGATAATGTAAATGAAATTTACCTTCTCATTTCCATCTTCCCTCAATTAGTTCATAATTCACATATTGTCCGTCTGCTTTCATGCTTTGAATGCACTTACACAAATTAAAATATCCTGAGGAGGTCTGTTGAAAACTCATCCTTTTCTAGGTTGAAGTAACACAGACAGCCCTGCTCTGCAGCCTTACTAAATCACAGCTGTCCTTTATGTTGTGGGCTAGGCAATATTTTGAATGATTTACTAAAGCTACCAGCTGAGCATATGGACCATCCCTTCAGGGTGTCTTGGCCGGGAAGAGCATAGGACTGACTCCCCAAGGTCTCAGCTTCCAACCATAATACCTGTGACCACAGTGAGGCTTGGGGAAGACCCAGACCTTACACATTGTGCATTTCATTGGATGTAGAGTCTTCTTTCAGGCACTGGCTGTGTTTATATGCCTGAATACCCAAAAATATTAAATGCTCTGGTGCCCAGCAGAGAAACACACATCTCTGTCCAAAATTCCACTTCCTCTTACCTGAAAATGCAGCTCCCCCTCAGCTTGGAAGGCCAGGAGGAGACAGACACATTGCTGCTCTGAATCTGTGCAGGTTTCTAATACACCCTCTGGAGGGGCCAAGAGAAAAAGCTATTAGGCTGTAATCGTCCATCTTCTGCACTAACCTGCACTAGAGCTTCATGAAGTTAAATCTATGACATTAAAGAGAAGAGAAATGAACATTGCAAATGGCCTGTGAATAGCCTGACTCTGAAAAGCTGCCATAATGTGGTTTTACACAGGCCGACTAAATATACTTTAATAGTAACCTAATGGTGGAGCTAGAAATTAAATAGATGGTGTGTTAATTAGGTATTGGTTAATGCTATTATTTCACTTCATTATTCCATATTCCACCGCTGAAAACTGGAATCCACCCTGGTGCTGAGAGGCTGAAGTTGTCCCAGACAGCGCAGAGCTGCAGAGGATCCCAGACATATAACTCTCACACTCTCCTGAACATTGTGGTGTGTGACACAAACACATTTACTCAGTGAGAAAAGCTGGAATAACACATCTGAACTTTTCTACATCAACAACTATTAGCATATTATTAGTACATTATGAACTTTTTCCTAAGGAAAAAAAAATCTCCTCAAGCTAGAAGATCATTAGTAAAGTATTTAGAGAAGGTGATGGGAAGATTTCATCAAGACATCCCATTAAAATGTTTTACATTTTTTACCTTGGCCTTTATTGTCCTCATTACACAGTATGCATTATTTATTAAAAATGCTGGCTACACTGTAGTGGGCAGCAAATTGCCCTTTAAGCTAAGTATTAATGAACAAGTGTTAAAACTTCCCGAGCAGGGGAGGATTTGGAAACGTAGTGGTCAGCCTGCTGTGTCCCAGAGAGAGATATGAATTGTCAAAATTCATTTTACATGATGGCCACATTCCATGTGAACACAGTAGGTGAAGAGCGCTTTGGTGGAAAGAGTGGTAAAGTAACTTAAATGAGTGAAACTGAATTTATCCCAAGGCTTCTTTAAACTCCTTTGTCATGAGTGTTTCCCTCTGGATCAAGGCACTAACTATACACAGCATTTTCTTTGGTACAATCATTGGTCCAGTAATGGGCAAGAGTTGCACTTCATTGTCACAACAGTCAGTTCTAGAAAGAAAAGGAGTAGAATGTAAAAGATAATGAGGTTTTCCGAGAGGAAAAAAAAAATTCTTACCTATTTGAGTCAGCATTGTGGATGCTCAAATACTGAATGGTTTTCTAGTCAGATTTTGCAGGAAAAAACCCTTCTTTTCCTTTTTTCCCCTTGAAATCAGATGTTTTAATGTGCTAGTTATGACAAAAACTAGTTTCTTTTTTCTCTTTTTTATTGGGTTGTTTTTTTGGGTTTTTTTTGGTGGTCATGTCATGTTTAAAAGCCTACGCTTTCAAAAACAATTGGCAGGCCTTCACCTGTCCCTTGGGACGTTTTATTAGCTCCTGATTCACAGTCAGCCCAAGCCTTTGCTCTCTGGAAATCAATTCTCTTGGGCAGCCACCCAAAAAGAGCAACTAAACCCAGCAATCTCGTTCTGAAATCCAGAGTGATGTGCTGGTTTTTTTACCATCAGCTGTGCTGGGGAGGATTTCAGCATTGTTGGAATGCCTGCCTGGAGGTGCTGCCTTCCCTCCTGAGCTGAAATTGGGGTCCAGCACCAGAGGACAGGAGTCTAACTTCAGAGACATGATATTTCAGCCCCTGGGATCTCACCCAGCATGAACAATTGCAGCTGTTGATTTGCAGGATCGGACAATCAGATAATTTTCTTCCTTCACTGTTTTACTGTTAGTGCCACTCGAGCATTTCATTCCATGCAATCTATGTGACTGCAGTCTATATTCTTCCTAAACTTCAAAAAAACATCCTTTGCATACTTTAAAATTTTAGTGCTTTTAGACAAGTTAATTTTAAGTCTTTTCTTTGTTATTCCTGGTTTATCATTTCCCAGCTCCTGCCATGACACAGCTACAAATCCTCTGATTCAAAGCCTGCACCATCAGAGACCAACAGCAGCTTATCCGAGCAAGAAGAGAAGAACCTGCTCTTCAGTAATTAATGCAGGAACCATCAGATCATATGAGACCCCAGGCTATGGAGGCATAATTTTGTAGGTAAAAATGACCCATAAGAGCTGCCCTGGAGCTAAATGCAGTAATCTTTACAGTAGGTCAGAATGAAAGAGCAGGCCAAAGGAAATGCCTCCTCCTTCCTCATGTTCTCTACAGGCTAGTGCATGTCTTATATTTTAAGACATTTCAAGCCCTTTCTGCTCTAATTATGTGCAATGGTCTCTTCCTCCCACCTCTTTATTTTTAAAAATTTGCAAAGATCTTCCTTTCAAGAGGATCTTTCTGTTGGCAATGGGCTTTGTAAGCTGCCGACTGTGAAACCTTCCTGTTTTATCTATTCCAAATTAGCACTGCTCTATTAAAACAACTCTATTGCTTTTCATGCCTCTCAACTAGCTGGGTTGGAGTGCTGCAGGAACAGTCTTGATCACAGAGTGAGCCTTAAAAGCATATGATTTAATCTAAGAAATTTGAATGGAAATATTATAGGACGATGTTTTCACTTTTTCTGGTAGTTAAAAGGCATTAGGAAATGTTAGCTTGGAGAACAGACTGCAAATAAAGCATTTGTACAACACAGATAAACTACTATCACCCCATTTTACTGAAACAGAAATCATAAGGGGTTTTTTTTAAAGAAAATTGTAAATATGAATTTGTAATCCAATATTTATTGGTCTAGGTTTCTTCAAAATATATGGTTTCCAAATCTGAATTTAAATATTTATACTCTCGCACATATTCCTGATATAGCTAATATAAGTAATATATTTATCTTTCAAGGCAGCAATATTTTTTCACTCAACCTTGACCTTTAAGTTAAATATGCGGGTGGGAAGTGGTGCTATCTGGAGGTTGTTGTCACTTATTTCTATGTAAAAATCAAGATAATTCCAACTACTCTTTTAAGAAGTAGCATTTTTTATTTCTGTGCTCCAGCAGATCAAGCAGATTATAATGGTTCATTGTTTTTCTACCTTGAGTTAGACAGATTTTTGTATGCACTTTCCAAAATGAGGAGGTGAATTTCCACAGCCACTGGAACTGTTGGGAAAAGTTTAATGGTAAATTATGCTTTTCCCTGTAAAAAGCCAAGATAAAATTTTCATACATGTGAAGTCTGTCTTGCATCATTCTCACACTCTAAGGGGCATATGATGGGTATATATTTAGAAGAGCATGAGAGGGATTTAGGGTAACTGAGACTCTTGCCCATATCTCTGAGTAGGTGGAAACATCTGTTTCTGTAGAAATTTTTTGATAGATCCTTGAAATATTCTTGTTTGGTATTAAATCCAGTGCATTTATAGCCATTTACTACTGCTTAGGAAGTGATCCTGAGACCCTCCACTTCTGGTGTTTCCAATCCTCCTTTTTGCTTTGCACTGAATTTTCTTTTTATCAGACAGAATCCCTAGCTACAACAAATTTTACTTTGTTGTCCTTGTGCTCGAGGAATAACATTTCCCCCAGAGAGGCCTTTCCTCCCTCAGTTTTTCTTCCTTTCTTTTCTATTTCACTCACTTGTACAGCACAAGCAGATGGCAATGGGAAGTTTTTCCCCTCTGAGTAGGCCACTTTTGCCTGCACTGATATCTTGGTCAATGACTAAGAGACCGTGTGCTCACTGCCTGGGGAAAGGATGGATCCCTTTCAGCAGATGACTGGCTGGGTACATGGGGAAGGAACATGCCAAATGGCATTCTTGTCCTGGGAAGCAGTTTTGTCCTCTTTTGGAATGTGACAATGCTGGTTCTCTTCTCTCCTGCTGAGGAGGTTTGAGCCAGCTCTGGGAAATAGCCCAGACAGCTCTTAAAGAGGTGGGGCTCCAAAATTGATCCTTGTCCTTATTGTCCACGTAGCAGAGTACGTATAAACCCTCACATTCAGAGGTGCTGGTTTGTAGAGGGAGCTCACACTGGGTTTCACTGAATTTTTGCACGTGCAACCCACCAATTAGTCCAAAAAATTTCATGGGCTGAAGATTCTGCAGCTGCACCTCATTCACTGTGTCTTGAGCTCTTCATACAGGAGAACAGCAGTGAAAAGTCTTCCCTTCCCCCTTCCCAAAATGGAAAGTGTCTTATAAAGCAGCTTTGCAAAAGAAGTATTATTCTGTCAATACAATGGCCCTTGGGATGTCAGTGGTAAAAGTTAAAAAATCCAAAGTCAAGAGAAAAACCTAATACAGTTGCTCTGACTTTGCATACACTTTGAATGAGCCATCACTGTGTCAATCAAGTGTCTAACACAGAGCAATCTCACAGTGTCAGTGCAAGCGCTGTGCTAAAATCAATGGCAGAGTTCCTATTAATATTTGGAATTTCTATTTTCTTAGACTCTTAAAGCTATTTTCATATCTCTTGAATATTCAGTAATGCATGTGAGAAATATTGCTGCTCTTCAGCAGTCTTGTTTTCTGCATTAGAAGTTGTGTGACAGTAAAGGGTTTTTTATAAGCCCACTTGCTGTCTCCTTTTTTGACAAGGATGCCTTGAAAAGATCTCTGCTCAGCTCTGTGCACATATGTTAAAAGAAAAAAAATGTTCCTTGTGTGGTGAAACACCCTGAGGTCTCTAAACCTACCATCACTGCCCCTTGCAAGCAAGAGTCCAAGCAACATTAGAGAAGAATTTAATTTGTGAAGGCTTGAGTGTTGGTACAGTCAGGCTTCTTTCTGCCCCTCTGCAGACAGCCCTGACCCAAATGCCTACAAGAACTCACTGCACAAACCCAACCACTTGGAATTATCTGACTCATCCTGTAATTCTGTAAACTATAGGGGGACTTATCAATGGCTTTAAAATCATTACCCAATGCCCCATTAAATCTCCCCGCAGCTAAGTTGTAAGATGGGAAATAAGAGACAGCAAGCAGAGAATATCGTTCTCAGCATGGTATAGCCACCTACCACACCAAGGGAGCAGAATGAGAAGCAGCACTGGGTTTCTGGAGATAATGCTGGCACATCAGCATTAGGCAATAATGGGGAATGTATTCCTCATCCTTCTTCTCTCCCAGACAGCTAGAGGTGATATATCTTTTGGCACTGTCAGCCTAATCTAGGTCAGTCCTATTGTCAGGCTCCTCAAATAGTACCTGTCCACAGTTAAAATTTATGTTGGAAAAGCATTAATGCAAGCTTTTAATAAGATGAAGAATTTAACAGTATGCTGTTATCTGGAGATGATATATTTTATATACAGGAGACATATTTAATTAGCTCTCGAATAGGCAAAGTGGCTCGTGCAGAGCCATGGCTGTACCTCCACTCCTTCCCTTCTGTAATTAGAGACAGCAAATGCAAAGCACATATTAACTTTTCTGGTGGCTGAGCTGCCTTGTGTGGACCTTCATACGCACTGCTGCTCAAATATAAATTAGCCCTTGCGAAGTATGCTCAGCGGATAAATAAAAAGGAGAAAAAGGACTCCTTGAAGCTTCTCTGTCAGGTACCCACAGCAGGGGAGGATCCAGGAGCTGCATGACCTGCAAGCAGATCAGGTCCTGCAGGGAGGAGGACAACCCAAAGAGGTGGGTGAGATGCTCCTTGCCCAAGGTCCTGCCTGTACTCAGAGCCACCTCTACAGCCAAACCTTCCTCACGATCATCTGGTGGGAATGCAGGGAGCAGGTCTGTTCCCATCCTTGTGAAACCCTTCATTTCCTCCTGTTCAGCCTGTTCCAGAGAAATGATGTTCAGGCACCCATCAGAAGTGAGGGGGTCACCTCCCTCCTGCCTGGGAGATGCTCTGGAGTCAACAATGTGGGTGAAGTCAGTGACACTGTCAGCTGGAGCTACCATTGATGGTCCTGTGCAGGTCATTACAAACACCACTTCATCTGATCCCATTTCTCCCTCAACCCTCCTCTCTTCCTGTCCATGTGTCACAGAGCCAGGAAAACACACATTCCACTCATGCAGAACAGTGGCCAAGGCCACCCTTGAAACCCTGTGAGCTTTTCTGCTCATCACGTACAGCCCATGCCAAGGCTTTGCTCCAGACCATGGCCCACCAGTGCATCAAAATGAAGTCCACATGAGTCAGAAGGTTGCAGGGTTGAGTGTGGTGCAAAATGACACCACATTGCTTCTCCTCCCTTATCTTTTCCTGCCCAGGAGATGGTAGATACCCTTCACAGACAAGGTGATGTTTCTTTAAGGCACATCCAGCCCGCTCGCCCCATGCACAGCCCAGGCCTTGGGGTGCTCTGTGTCACCATGGGTGGGGTCACGTCTGGCAGCTGGCGGCTGAGGGACTGTTTCACTTGGACCCCATAACGTGACAGCCAAGGTAAGCACAGCTTTGCTGTGACTTTTGTCTCTGGCTGTGACCTTTGTCTCTGAGGACAGCGTAAACACTCTTGTGAGGGACTTTTTCAATGCCAAAACTCTTTGTATGGATTGGTGATAGCCAGCAAGTCTGTTTTAGAGGAGACCCATTTATTAATGCACCGCCATGAAATATCTGCATAGAGAAAAGTCAGGAAAAGCACTTTAGTCCTCTCATAATCATGATATATCTGGGGTTAAATAGACAAATATGTTTTATAAATATAGTCTTCTAGGCTATTAAGGCTTTTCTCCTGGCTGAAAAGATACACGAAGTCACCATAAACTAACTAAATTTAAATGACTTCTGTTCAAAAAAAACCAGCTCGCTATTAATAAGTTGTTGAATAACAGGCATTTAAAGAAAGGCATAACTATGATATTAAATAGATAAATGTAAAATAATCTGTGTGCATTTAAATGTGAAGATCACATTAAGAGTAGAAAATTACAAAAATTTAAATACTGTAGGAGGTTGTTATGTAGGTAGTCTATAAAAAACAGGCAATTTGGAATTCCTCTAAAGAACATAAACCCTACATAGAGCTGCTAGTTCCTTTGATAAAGACAGGTCTCAAGCTGAAGGTTTGATGTATAAAACCCCCAAAAGGTGTCTGAGCTATCTTTTTCTAAGGGATTATATAAGATAAAAGCTTGCACTGTAAGTCCCTATTTTAAGAAACAGAGTTGCTAGGAAGTTGCTAATACGAAAAGGCTAATTGTGCATGCAATGAAAGCACTGCTCCATTCACAAAATAAAGTGCTAACGTTTTAATAAGGGCTGAAAATTGTCTGCTCAGGAGCTGCTGCAGGGTGTATGTCACTCAGGGGCTGCTGCCTCCTTCCCCTGGCACCAGGGCTGCTCCTTGCTCAGTTTCAGTGCTGGGACGTGCCACGGACTTCATGGAAGTGTTGTCACTTAGAGCAGTGTTGGGGGAATAAGAGGGATATCCAGGTTTTGCACAGTTCAGTCATCCCAAATTGTTCACATCTCAATTACCTACTTCTTTTATTCAGTTCATCACAATTTCTTCCCCTTCCAGCTTCCAGTTTCTCCTCCAGAGTTCCCATTTTCCTGCATCAATTAGCTTGTTTGCCCTGGGATACTTTTTCTTTCAGATATTGGGTCAGAGCTGTCCAAGATACAATGCAGTTGGTCAGCAGTCCCTTTGCTGTCAGTGAAATCAGATTTTCACCCCTCAATTAATATTTCATTTCTTAAAAAGGGCTGAATGCCTTCCTCGTTCTGTGGATTAGGAGTGCAGACCTGGACTGCTAATTTAAGTATTGCCATTAGTTGTATTTCTACATTTTGTTGAACTTTGTGTAGGCTTCAGAGGATGAATCCAAAGCTGGTGTGAAATGTCTTTCCTCCATTGGATTTGCTGATTCATGTAAGCTAGATCCAGGAGGAGAAGTGTTTTGTGGTGGGGCACTGGCACAGGATTCCCAGAGAAGCTGTGGCTGCCCTGTCCCTGGAAGTGTTCTAGGCCAGGTTGAACAGGGCTTTGAGCAATCTGGGATAGTGAAAGGTGTCCCTGCCCATGGCAGGGGGTTGGAATGAGATGATCCTTAGGGTCCCTTCTAACCCAGCATATTCTAAGGTTCTATTGTTTTACCTTGAGGTGAATGAAAAAAAGAGCTGAGTACAATTGGGACAGCGGGACCCCTACACCCAGCACCATCACACGGCCTTGTGGCACAGGGCAGACCCCTCTCCTTTCCTCTCCTCTTCCTGGGCTGATGAACACATCTGGGTCAGACCATGCACTCCCACCCACAGCATTTTAAGGGCTCATTTTGATCATCGAGGTCTTTTCTTCCTGGCAATGCAGCAGGTTATCCCTGTGTATAAAAACTTGTATTAGAACTAGGAAACAGATTCTCAGCTGACGTAAATTGTGTCACTTCATTAATGTGGCTACTCTGGTGCTATCAGTGTAGCTGGGTTGATGCACAACAGCTGAAAATCAAGCCCCAGAGCTTCTTTTATTAAAACATTCTTGATCTGTAAAATAAAGTTGTGAATAAGATGCTGGTGACAGAAGGGGATAGCCTGCTTTGTAGTACCTTGTTCACTAACATTGTAAGTGATATGGAAATTCGGTTGATATTTTGCCTTTAAAATATTAGCTAAATCATTCTGTCAACACATATTTTTTAATACATATCCTCCCTGTCAGATTTTACACTTAATCTTGGAGTCTGTAGACAGCTCAACAGCATCACTTTCTTCAGCAACTCCTGCACCAAGGTCCCCTTTCCTGTTACATTCAGCTTGCATCTGTTTAAACACAAGATATGAGATAAATGATAGTGCCAGGCTTAAACATACATCATCAGGACTCTGATGTGAGGCTCTGGAAGTGGCAGGCCAGATGGTGTAACACAAAACTCAGACATCACAGTTTGTCATGCCGTGCTCCAGTCCACCGCACTAAAAATGGACTTTGCTGTGCACTTAGTCAATCATCTCTCCGGTGACCAGAAAGCAGGGGTCAAAACAAGAGGTGGCATGAAACAAAGGTTGTGGTCCTGCTCAGCAGCTGTTCAGCCCTCCAAATCTGGCCATCGTCCTTGCTAGCTGCAGAGATGGAATTAATAGTGGAAGGAAATATTCCAAATAATATTAGTCAATCCAAACAACCACTCTAACTTGTTTATTATTAACATAAAAGAAAACATGTTTATTAATTCTGCAGAACAGAGTCAAGAATATAAGAGCCCATTTGGAATAGTGCTGCATTAGGGAACTGTTTTTTTGGAGGACACCAGACATCAACACATAAATAAGTTCCTGTGATGTTTGCTGTAAGGGAAATACGTAAATGCCATTCAGAGAAAAAAAAAAGTAACTACATTGCTATATTTATGTGAAAAGCATTAATCAGAGAGAAGAAAGGAGAGGCAGAGCCAAAAGACACTAATTTGAATGAAAGTTGTTGGCATTAATTTTGATTTATGATATACAACCACATCTGAAATGTGGCCACACTTTACAGTTTTTACATGCTGACCTCAAGACTATATTTAGAAGCCAATCTTGCTGCTGAGCAGGACTCAAGGTGGTATACAAGGAACTTCTAGGAATAAGTGTATTTCATGTTCATTAATAATCAGAACACTTTTATTTGGAGGTTAATTCATCACTATGTTACTTCAGTTTCTGGTGTGTGCAATTTCAGTGAAACTTGAGAGTTAATTTCTTTTGAAATAACTTGAAATCCTCCAGTACAGGTGCTTTGCCCCAGTTGCCTATCAGTGCAAATCCTGGAATAACAGGATAGTGGCAGTGAACCGAGCTCGTGGTGGTAAAGGCAAGGAAAGCAAAGGAACCAGAACTTCCATCGATACAGTGAACACCTTCCAACTCCACTGAATTTGAAATGTTGCTCTTAGTTATTAGAAGAATATTTGCTATATTACACAGGTCAGGTTTGTTTGCTAAACTCTGTCAGCTGGGGAAAAACACTGCATAGGAATTTGCTTTCATTTAGCGAGGTAAGTTACTCCTTGTACTGCTACGTTTTGCAGTAGAAGGGAAGGTTTCTTTGCTCATAAAATGTTCATCTCTGTGAGATTTTGTTTTATCAAACAGCAGCTTCAACGTGTGTGAGGAGTGGAAAAGATTCAAATAAAACAAAGTGGCACTTAAAAAAATTTGCCTCAATTTACTGTTCTTTCTATATTTTCAAACTGCTCTGAGCATAGATAGGGCTGAGTAAGACGCCAATGTACCTCTACAGCTTGTTTAGCAACATTTACCACTGTGAAATCCAGTTTAACCTGAAACAGGACTACAAGGAACTTAAATACTTTACCAGGCTCTTGCTATCCCCACAGAGGTTACACTTGCTCAGCTGTGGATGTCCTTTGAACCAGGTAAAGGAGGCACTGGAGGAGCAAAGTTCTGTCCCATTTGGAAAAAAAAGAAACCAGACACAGAGTTATTCCTGAATACAAGTGAGTGGAATTGGTTTTAATTCTTTACTTTACAAGGAACAGATCATTATTTGTTGCCTAGAAAGCAATTTTTGGAAGTGCCTGTTGCCGATACAGTTAAGTTTTTGGAAGAGGCTAGAAAACGTAGAATTAGCCTGTTTTGAAAGTGTAGCGTTAAGCTGAATTGTATTTATGGAACCAAACCACCAAGAGCCCATTGGTATTTTATAGAGATTTGATTTGATAGGTTATTGATTTTGGCTTCGGGGGATATAGCCCCTGTTGAGAAAGTATCAAACTCACACTGAGTAAAATTGTCAAAAGCCTTAAAACCAGTAGTGAGGGACTGGCTGACTCTCACTGCAGCGCTTCAAATGGAGTGGGGAAGATATGCCTTATTGCCTTCAGACCTCTGGAAGCAGTTATGTGTATTAAATATTGGAATAACTCGATATTTTAAAAGCTTATACGCTCATCCAAGTAAAATGGGTTTAGAAGACTGCTGGGAGTTCCATTATTTTATGGCTAAATCGATACCCAGATTTATGCCTTTTGGACATAGAAACTTGAATTTAATTGAGAAAATGG
This sequence comes from Eulacestoma nigropectus, assembly GCA_013397775.1. Lineage (NCBI taxonomy): Eukaryota > Metazoa > Chordata > Aves > Passeriformes > Eulacestoma > Eulacestoma nigropectus. The sequence continues at coordinate 627,640 of VZTE01000186.1, forward strand.
ATCTAATGAGGATAGACATTTTTTATGCAGGTGCCCTTGTTTAAAAACACACATGCATACAGTTCTGTACCACATGAAAAAAAGAGAACTTAGTTTTAAGAGCTGAATAGACCCACCAGAGAGAGTGACACACCCTGAAAACCAGAGAACAGGCAAAGAAAGAGTAATACTCCTGAACTCCTGAGAATCCAAAGAATTTTTTGTTGTTCCTGAATAAAAATTAATTAGTTAACACAGAACAGCAAATTATTTTCCAACATACCAGAAAAATTAATGGCCAGATGGCAGTAACCTGGCCATCAAAATCAGCACTACTACTGATTCAAAAGCAGCATCAGTATTTCCTATTTGCCCACTGTCTGGGAAATATGTGATATTTATGGCACGCTTTTCCTAATACAAGCTATTATCTATAGTGATGAAAATCAGAAGGAAGCTATATTCAATATATTTAGCTAAATTCTGCTCCCTGTATGGAATCAATTTTTTAAAAAAGCCCCAGACAAGAATGTATGCATGTGCTTAATTTTATTCCTGTCTCCAAGACCAACTTTAGACCACATGCTTTGCCAAATCGAAATCAAAATGCAGAGTAACCCCACTGACTTCAGTGAAATAACTTGTGATTCAGTCCCATATATTTGTCTCAGTACGTGTTTCATTGGCTATAATAAGCAGAAACTATTTATGACACAAATTTCCTGGACTTTTACAGGCACAATTAGCACTCTGAAGGGCAGAAGAAAACTCATAGGAAAAGCTGAAAAGTAAAGAAACAGAGATGGAGAAATCATTAACATTTCATTTCTTCTATACATGTGCTCACACACACACATACACAGAAATGACTCTCCTCTGGGAATGTACACATCCTGAAAAGCTAAATTACACACTGAGAATAGGTTTGTGTTGCAATGTATTGCAAGAAATTTTCAAGTTTGTAGTTGGCAAGAAATTAGCATTTACTATATAGAGAGACAACATGATGGAGTATATTTTGCTCTTTATGCTAAACTTCCATTGATTGCCATGGGAATATTCTACGTGTGGAAAGGCAGTAGGAGCTGCGCCTTTAACAGTAAACAACAGTGATAGTCAGCGATGTTTCTGTCTGCACTGAGATGAAGTGCTAATAAAAAAAATCTGTGTTCTTATTGTTTAAAACCCACAGTCAATAGATTTTTATTTTCCCTACTGACTTGAAGAGTAAACTTCTATAAACAAAATGTGACGTGCCTATCTTATTAAATGTAATTTAAATGAGCGCTTGGAAAAAAACCCAAAGAAGCCTTCAGTGAAAAGACTCGAGGATGGGACTTGGAAAGTCTCAGGTGACACTACTTTTCCTCTGTAATTTCAGGTATGGTCCTTGAGTTTTCTTTTCCTTGCAGAAATATCAGGGAGCCAGGTTCACGTGAGGTGCTTGGGACAGTGAGGCGACAAACTGTGAGGGGGCTCGGCACGGTGCCCACTGAGCTGCTGTGGTTGTGGGTCCCCAGGCTTTGGTGGTCCGTACCCAAACCAGGTTTGACCTGAAGAAACACGGGAGTGGTGCCTCCTCCCTCCCCTGAACTCCCCTGAATACCCATCAACATCTGTTTTCCTTCCAACCAGCTGGGGATTTTAATGGCCATTAATGGGATTGATGCTTAGGCTCCATGGGTGATGCAGTCCATGGTGTGCCCTTCACCCACCCAGCTGAGTGGACCCGACATCAATTTCCTTGGCAGCCAGATTTGTCCCTGAGGTTACTGGCAGGTTTGGGTGCAGGTATAAGCCCACACAGAGCTCAAGAACACAGCCTGCAGCAGTAAACCCCGGGGAGAGGAGCCAGTGTGACTCGGTGGCCCCCGGGATTGCATTCCATGGTCCAGGCTGGCCCGAGCATCCACAAATGTGCAGCTGCAGCTACCTCTGTAAATAGCTCCCAATAAAAAAAAAATTCCGGAGTGAATAACTGCAGGCTGTGTGCTTTGTACCTATTACTGCTCGCTGCGCTGGGAGAAATTCCCCGGTAAGTCTTTCCTGTTTTATTCGGGCGAGCAGGTTTCTATTGGAGTTAATGGCACGGCTGTCGTGTACACTGAGCTGGATTTGCACAGGGTTTTGCCCCAAGTAATTTTATAGGCAAGTGCATCCCATGACGAGCTGATCAGATGTCCTGCACAACTGTACAGCTTTGTCCCGTGGCTCCTGTGTGAAGCCTAGCTGTTGCTAACTAATTCTGCAAGTGCGGCATGCTCAGGAGGAGTTAACTGGTTTTAAAAATAGATTACTTCCTGTCACATCCCAGTATTTTTACTGAGTGTTTTTCGCACTAATTTTCTGTGTCTCGCTGATACTGACATTTCTGAAGGTTGTTTCTTTGGTTTTTTTTTTGTTGTTGTTGTTTTTTGGTTTTTTTTTTTTTTTTGTTTGTTTTTTTTTTTAAACAGCATACTATTAAGGGGAAAAAAACAACCCTGGAAAAAAATCTGTTATGTTGCAATATAGGTAAAACCTTCTAAAATGAAGCCCTTGCTGCCTTTATAAAATCATGGCTCAGGCCTGTTACTTTGGCTAAGTAGAAAAGGACTGTGGGAAAGAGACACAGCTGAACTAGGTGTAGAAAAACATGCTGTGTGACCATCGCGTGCTCACATCGTGGTGTGTGCTGGTTGGTTGAATTATGTTTGTTGTGCTTTAAAACTATGTAAACTGATAAATGGCTAAGTGCTTAAAAAGGCCGGGCTTTTGCAATACACGGCTCTCCTTTGCACCTGCCTGGAGACTCTGCGTGGCTTCATATCACAGCACTGCAAGGATAGTGCCAAGGAACTGTGTAGTACTGGAAGAAGGAATGTTTTCCTGCACTGATGCGGGTACAAAATGGTTCTAATTTTCCTGAAGTTTGTGTGAATCTGGAACAACTGGGGAAAGAAACAGTAATGACTATTAAAATCTTCAAGGCTGGTTGTGCCTGTTCCAGGTACTGCAAGGACCATTTCAGGATCTCTGTGTCAGGGACAATTTCTGAGGCAGAAGAGCATTGCCCATTGAAGGCTGACCTCTACACAGGGGATACAGGACCAGCCCAAATTCTAAACTTCTGCCATAACCTCACCTTAATGAACCCACTCCCAGCAGTACGGGGGTGTAAACTATATATTGGAACGTAAAGGATACAGTTTTGCCTGTTAGTGTCAGATTGTACTGGGATACTTGGAATGACTTCGACAGTCCCACCCTCTCTCCCCTACAAAGAACATCCAGTCGAGGGCTATTCATCTGGCCTCTCCGTAGAGAAGGAGGAGGCTTTCTGCTTCATGATTAAATCTATCAAAACTGCTCAAGAAAGAGTCTGCACTTTCATGCTAGATCAATTTGCATTAGGTTTTTGCCAAGCAATTTTTTTTTTCAGGAATGTTTTTTTGCTTTATTCTGTACATGAATAGCATCCAGGTAAAATATTTTTAATTCATTTCAGGCTGGATTAGTTATTGGAAAAAAAGAGATATTTTTTTTCCTTGTTGTTACTTGATTTAATTAGTGTTCTGTTTTTAAAGTGGCAAGCCAAGCCTTGCCAAGTCTGGCTCTCTGACTCATGCTAACAGGGTTTTATAGCCCCACCTGCATCTAAAGCAGGAAAAAAGCCTCAAAGCTTTATTTTTAACGCCACGTACATACCTTGTCCATTCCATTAAAACACACAAATGTCAGCACCCTCTGCCTGTCCAGTGCTGGTCTGGCAGGGAGGGAGGTGGAGCCCACCAAAACCACATCCCAAAGGATCTGTGGGACTTCACTGCTGCAGACAGGAAGGGGACAGGCAGGGAGGCTCACTGATATGCTATGTTTGCTATGGACAGCGTCTAAGTGACTCTGAGAGGGGGGGAGCTTCTATTTTTGTCTTATTAATTTTGTATTTTCTTCTTCTCTTATAGGACCTTGCACCCCTCCAGAGACAGAGCACCGTGTGGGTGGAGCTGGGGCTGCCTGCAGTGCTGACCCAAAATCTCATTTACTTACCCAGCATCCATGTGAGAGCTGTGAATGAGGAAATGTGCACCTGCAACTCCCTTCCCCCCCCACTCTTTTCCCTTTCTCAACCCAAATGCTCTTTTGCACTTCTGGACCACATTCAGATGCTGATGGAGGCTGTTGGGGCACGGATGCAGTTCCCTTCCCACCTCACTGCCCCTAAGGCAGGTCTCCCTCCTTCACCAGGAATCTGGGTGTCTAAACCTTTAATCCCTTTGGAAAAATGTTGCATTAAACATTGCTGAGGCTTTTTGCAGGATGGGGCCTATTTTGACGAATTTCTTCAGTTTGAAAATGTTTGTGGTGAAAAAATGCTTTTTAAAAAATATGGAATCTCTCCACGTTTTGACTGTTGAATTTTTTGTTTTCTTTGAAATAGTCATTACTTTCCTCTTTAGGCTAAAACCAGTAAAAATCTGTAAGGTAAAAAAAATTGAAGAAAAGGTTTCAAAATTACTAAAATTAGTGATTTGTTTAACTCTGCTTTTTTTCCCCAGTGGTCAGCCCAGAAATACCTTTTTTTTAACAATCCCTCCTTTCTTCATCCTGAACAGGGACAGAAAAAAACTCTGTGAGTTCAAAACCTCTGACAAGGTGGGAGAACCCCAATTTCCCAAGCTCTGCCCAGAACAACCATCTCGTGAAGGTATCGGGGTCTGCTCCCCCAGAGGGTCCCAAACCCCTGTGCTGGAGGGCCAGGGATGGGGAAGGATGCTCCAGGAGGCAGCTGATTCCTTCCTCCTGCATCTCCCAGGGCCAGGATAGCCTGGCACAGGGTTTGTCTGCTCACCTCGTGCTTTGCCTCATCCCTTTGGCCTGCAAGGCCCCAATCCTGCTCTTCCCAACGCCGCTGGCAACCTCCCTGCTGGCTTTGGCAGGAACGGGCCTTTTGCTGTTGATTTTTTTCCCTGTCAATCAGTTACTTTGACATCTAAATGTCAAATGACACCACATGGCATTTTTTTTTCTTTTTTTTTTTCTTTTTTTTTTTTGTGCTTGTAATTTAATTGCAAGTGCAAAATGGTGGGATCAGTGCGAAGGGTTTCGAGAGAATGTATCATTAGCAAATTCAATTAGCTGGCACTTGTGCCTGCTGGCATGGAGGGCTCTGACGGTGCCAGGGAGGCTGGTGCTGCACAGAGGGGGCCACGGCAGCTCTCCCAGCCTTCCTGGCTCACCTTTTCTCCCTATCCAGGAGCAGGAGAGCCACCCCCCCTAAACAGCTCAGGAGAAGAGGCTGTACAGTCAAATTCTCATTCTGCAGTGATAATAACACAAGAGCCTGTCCTGCTTCCAGGAATGGTCTTACTGTAGCAGCGAATCAGCATTTCTTCAATTGTAACATCTTTCCTGGAAATAGTGTTACATGACATGCCCTCGCTGCCTGTCTCGGTGTGAATGAGAATACAGCAAAGCTCTTGTTTTCCATTGTTGAAATACGAGCATAAATCTTTCACTAATGCACCGCTGTCTTTTATTATAACAGTCACTGCAGCAGAGAAGGTACGTCAAATCTCTCCTTGTTGGTAAAGTCAGTTGTTGGCATTGCCCTGACATGTTGTTTCTTTCCTTAAAATGGCTTTGTAAAGGGACTAAAATGAGTTGCTCAGCCTCTGGCAGCACCTTTGCGTGTTTTGACAAATCTGAGGCTTCAATGTTGTAGGTACAAAAGTTCAAAACAGTGGGGCAACAGAGCTGTAATGAAAGGTTTTGACAAAAGTCAGGCCCAAGTCAGAAGTGATGGTTCTGTATCCCTTTATCAGGGCAGATCCTGCACTAATGCTTGCACGAGGTGCAGGAGGTGATGTGAGGGATGAGGGCAGGACCTGGGAAGGGATAACCCTTTGGTTGTGGGGTGGCTGGCACCATCCATCCCGTGCCTTCAGGATGCTTGTCCATCCTCAGCATCACCTGCTGATGTGGAGGAGCACATCCTCCCTGGCAGTCACTATCAGGAACTCTCACTCCAGCCTGAGGATTCCAGTTTGCAGGAGCTGAGGGTGAGGCACAGCTAACTCAAAATCAGCTGTTCTCTGCAAAGGACAGATCTGGGCTGACCCGTGAGGGTTTGATGTCCCCCCCAAAAAGACTGCAAAGTGTTTTGCATAGGTGTGAGGAAGCAGAAAGTGTTTGGCAAAGCTCCTTGGCATTTTTAGGTTTTTTTCTCCATGCTGCACAAAATATTTTACAGCCTTTGTGAGTGTAGAGAGGCTGGTTTCTGGCATAGGGTGTGCTGGAGGCTGCAGGCTGTGCTGGAGCCTCAAGAGTGCAGCTGGTCTTTAAAACCAGCTTTATAGGAAGGAAATTTTCTGGTCCCACTGGAAGGAGGTATGGTCTTGTGACACTTAATGGAAATAGAGCAGCTTTAGTTTGGTCAAATGGGGTGTATTTCCAAGGAAACATAAGTTTTTTACAGTGTCCCAAAGCCAACGCAAGTCCAAAACTTTTCAGTCCAACTGTCTTCCTTTCCCAGGCTAATTTTATGAGGAGGCCCTAAAATGTGAACGAGGAGTGATCTTGTTCCGCCTGAAAAATAAAATTAACGCCAGTATGAAAAGGGCTGAGCCCCAGAGAACCTCAAATGTCATATTTTTTTTAATGGAAGGATGCAAAGGCTCAGCTCAAGATGTAACTGAGGTCCATTTGGAATAAAGTATTTCATACTTGCCTATGGGTGCAAACCCTTTTTAGTGCCGTAAAGGGTGACGCATTCAGTGATGCTCTTTCTCTTCCTTCTCTTGTAGATCTTTATTCTGTCCTGGGACATTCTCTCTCAAACCTGCTTTTTGTCTCAGGTAGGAAACGCCATCCCTCCCAAGTCAGCCTGTCCTTCCTTTTTTTTCCGTTTTATGCTTGGCCCCGTTACAGTTCTTGGGCAAATTTCAACCAAAATCTGTATCCCACTAGCCAGGAACAAGCCTGGACTGTACCACCTCCCTCCTCATGACTGCTGGTCATGCTGTTTCTCTTTCTTGCCAGCAACTTTGGAGTTCATCTTGAGTCTCTGAACTTTTTGTTTGTGCCTTAAATGCATTTTGATCCCCTTTCTCTCTCTTTCTGACTCCAGCCTCACACACCAGCTCACCCTCTGACTGCAGCCATTCCCGATACGTCATCCCTGGGGTTCCAGAGGGCTTGTTAAAGAGCAGTGATGACAAAACCCAGCTAACCTGGCTTGTGATGGATGGTAGCAGTGGCTGCCAGCAGCAGCTGCTGTAGGTAAACCAGAACTCTCATATTTGTACCATTTAAGTTGCCTCACTCCCCCGAGTGAATATCCACAGAGCTGCTCTCCTAGGTGTGACTGTTTAGGGTACAGTCCTCCCTGTAAGTTAGATATTCTCCCATAAAACAGATTTTAGCAACTTCATTCAACTTCTATATATAAAGTTTCCCTCAAATCTTTTTCAAACTAAGTCCTGTCTCCTCCCTAGGAAGCATCTGCTCCCCATTGCCAAATTTTTCTGCGTTCCTGTCCCTTTGGTCGTGTTTTCTTTGAATCTTTTAAAAAATGTGCATTTTGGCTGTGCGGTCATGCCAAGGAGTGTGAGAGTTTGCACATTTCAAGCAAGGATTGGCCCATCTCGAATTGGTGCATCCAGAGAACCTGTCACAAGTTCCTTGAAGCACTTCTGCCTTCTGTTGCGCTGGCACGGAGCTGACGGGCGCTCATTTTGCATGTCTCGGCTCTGCGCTTGGCTGGGGAGGATATTTGCGAGGCTGGATATTTCTGGTTCTACTCCACGGAAGCCTTAAATGGAGTATTTGCTGTGCCCTGCCTCATGAAAAGGAGCCTCATAATAAAACTTTGAAGGCTCCTGTTCAAAACTCTGATGTCAGACCTGCCTGGGTGGTGGTTTGTCTCTCTCCTGGTTGCTGAAGGAGTTTCTGAATTTTTTGGCTGTCGCCACGCTCCCCTGCAGCTCTGCTGGCTTTGCCTTACCAATGGCTTTCATAGGGCTTTTAATGCCATTTCCTCTCATACCACTCAAGCCACTTTCTCCACATGGATTCAAAGATTTTGAAGTGGCTTGCAAGGCGGTTTGGGCTATTTTCCATTGTGCAGGGCTGCATGGATGCTGTTCCCTATGCTTTGTTTCAAACCCCATAGGGCTGACAGCTGAAAGTTTATGGTCTGAAACCCCAGAGCAGGTCTGTTTCCATGAAAGGGTGTCTTTGGAACCTTCAAATCTACATTTCTCCTCATCCCCTTGGGACTTTTCCATCAGGTGGTGGCAGAAGGAGCCTGTGCTGAGCGATTAGCAAACACCAGCAGCTCTAGATCCCTATCGTGCAGCAGGAGCCACATCCCTTGAGGTTACCAAACTAGCAGTGATAGCATAGGGATGCAGGTCTATCACCTGCCTCATCTGTCAGTGGTGACTTAATTACCTGGCACCTGGAATCCTCTCACTTACATGAGTAAGAGGGAGGAATGACTAATTTAAAACCTCCTTTCTCCAAGTAGATGCCGATTTTGTGTTGCCAGATAATATCACTGGTGCCTTCTGACCTTAAGAGGGAGGAATCTAAGTTAAATATCAGGCATTTGGATCTTGGCAAAGTTCAGATTGCCAAAATGAAGAAATACAAATAGCTAGGAAGGCGACGCTGCGCCTTCCCTGGATGGCTGAACAAGTGCCATTAGCGCTTGAGTGTATTCCCAACTAGATATAAAAGGAATCGGGAGTGTTAAGGAAAAACAGAGTAAAGTGAATGCCTCTTACAGCTGTCGCAATGGGAAAGCTGCAACATTTGCTTGTAGGAAAAGATGCAGAAGCACACAGAGTACCTGTTAGCGCGAGCGGAGCCAGACTTGGGCAGGATTTCAAGTGTTACAGACACAATCCTGAAGGCTATATGCAGAGCAGCATGACTTTTCCGTGATGCTGGTTAAGAAGACGTGCCATTGCAATTTTTTTTTTTTTTTT
>VZTE01000186.1:636610-683452 GCA_013397775.1 Eulacestoma nigropectus
TGGTGGTTTAAGAAAAGTTTCATTGTAATTTTTTTTTTTTTTTTTTTTTTTTTTTTAAGGCTGCCTAAGTTTTCTTGGGCCTTTATAGAGCAGATGTAGCTTAGGAGTGTTGAGTGCACTGGGGGACTGAACCGAGGGAATGGCATCCTTGGCTGTGTTATAAACATGGCTTGTCCCTTGGCTCCCCTCGCTGCAGATCAGGTTTCTAACTGAGAAATAAAGTTCTCTGAGGGGAAAAAAATCCATCCTTGGTCCCTTTGTTCTGCTTTCCTGTGGCAGACTGTGCAGTCTTGTAGTGTTCCCTCTTTTGTCTGTAAAATTAGGAGCTCTCTGGCTCAGACTCCTATGCCTATAAACAGGGGTTGTGACAGAGCCATTATGGGCAAAACCAGAGTGATTTATTCCACCAGAGATTCTGGAGTTTGGGGAAAAATATTTGTTCAGATATATTTTAGAAAATTAAAGGCGTCATGCAGGAGGATTGTCAAAGACAACTCCTTCTGGGAAAAAAAGAGGAAGGTTTCTCTTCTAGTCATTATTTAATATTTTAATGGAATGGAAAAGAGGGTTGACCTGAATCTCCAGGACTTTCCAGGCTTCCAGGCAAGGGCTTGGGTCATTCCTCTTTCTGTGGGCTGCCAAAGACCTGTGGAACTCTCTGGGGAAGCAAGCTGTTCCCAACGCCCACGGTGCTGCAAGGTCTGCTTTAGCAAGTGATCCCTCTGTCAGGAACAACCCTTTCACTGGAAAATTTATCCTCAGCCTCAGCTGGGATAATTATACAGCTTCTAAGGGTATTAACAAATAGTGTTGGTTCTGGCTTTGTCTTAAGAAGGTTTCTATCACAATTAATCTTTGCCTACTCTCCATCCTTTTTTGTTTCTTGGAACATAGAGACATTGCTATAAATATCTGTGAGTCTAAATATGGATTTCTATTTGCACATATAGACCTAAGTGCACAAATGGACATTTTATCATATCATACCATGCTGTGTCATATCATTTAATACAATATTGTGTGTCTGCAGTGAGAAGACATTTTTCTGTCCTGGTTAGTCAAAGTGAAGCATCAAAGGTTAATTTCTTTCTGTCTGAAATTTGCACGAAGCAAGTTAGACATGACTTTACTGCGCCACGATAAACTTTGCATAGTATACCTTGTATAAAGGTAAAATACATTTTCCATGACTTAAACTTTTGTGGATCGGTGCTATGCTAAGGGCAATTAGATTTAACATCCCTGGAAGCTCCAAAGGCATTTTAAAGGACTCGCTCTTTTGTTCCAACTCTAGCACTCAAAAAGACTGAAACATTTTTGGAATAGGTTTTGATGGACTTATATGAAAATTTATATGACTAAGAATTGGATTTGTTCCTCTGGAATATTATGGATTATTTTTATGTGGGAATTACATAAGTGTGCAGAGCTGCATGCAGTTGGCTTAATGTAGCTAAAAATATATATTCTGATTTCCATTTGGAAAGGTAGCTGGATTTTTCCAGCTTCCCCTCTCAGTGATGACTTTATGGTGTGTACGGGTTATAGATTACAGGAAAAATTGAAATGCATAGTAAAATCAAGAGGTTTAAAATGGATTAATATTTGATTATATCTTTGAGAAGATGAATACTGATGTGTGTCCTTCTCCACTCCTGATTTCGAACTGTGGTGAAATCCCTTAAAAATAAAACTTATATGAGAGCGAACACCTGGATGTAAACAAGGGCAGCACATGAGGAAGCAGAAACCTTTGGGATCTGGGGCAAAGGCTCATCCTGCTTTCATCCCATGGCTCATTTGCCTCTGGTGCAGCAGAAATCACGAGGATTACCCTGACAAGAGAAAACTTCACAGAGCAATCGGAGATCACAAGTGAGGAACAACTGCTCTCAATTACATCACCCAAAGATACCCCATCTCTTGCTGCTTCTTAATCCTTTACCTCTCTCTCTCTCTCTCTGTCTATCTCCATATACATATACAGGAGACTTTGTTTGACACAGTATTATCCAAAAAATGCTTCTTGGAGAAAGATTTTTCTGGCTGTATTTTTGATGGAAAGCCTTGTGAAGTGGAGGCTGAACTCTCTTGTTCCAAAAGAGAACACATTGGAAAACCTGATCCTTTTATTTTAAACTATTGTCTGTCCCATTTAACACCAAAATTTGGTACATTTTGCTTCACCCTCCACGTGGAGCAACACCGGGTTACTATACCCCAAAAGTTTTTAGGAAGTAGAATTATGGTTCTGTGGGCAGCTTTGCTGTTCCATTAGAAGGGTTTGTGTGATGACCATATCAAGTGATACAGCACAGTGACTCTCTGAAGGGAAGAATGATGCAAATATACTGCAACAGAGATGAACAAAGGGTGTTCTTCTAAATTATCTGCACATTTGTGACTCACCTAGAACAAATACAGTGCAAAATTGAGGAGCTGACAGGATGTTTCCATCAGATTTTTAAATGCTGTGTGAGATGGAACATGTTTTGCAGCATAAAACCAAAATTCTGCTTTTGTTTTGCTTCTTTTGTATGTTTTCTAAAACGGACATGTCACTTTGGCTGTACAATCTTATCATATTTAGATTTGATTTAAATCCTGTCTTTTCTCAGCTGTGCTTGCTAATGGAATCCTTCACGCTTTTTATACAGTTGATCTAATAATATTTTCTTCACTGCTCTCTGGCATTATTTTTTACTTTGTAGGAAGCATGGCAAAACTTGCAATATAAATTGAGTCTGCATTTTAATGACACTGATGGTGATTTTTTCATGCATTTGGATAAGGTGGGGTTTTTCTTCCTCTCTGTACCATGGTCATTTCAATATACTGTGGTGTGAGCATGTGAATGACTGATTGATTTGCAGGATTCTCTAATAAGGAAGAAGACTTTTCCAATATTACTTTGCTGCTTAAACCGCTCTGTTCATGCAGGCCATCAGTAGAATGTCCATGAGATACCTTCATTCTTCTCTCTTTATTTTACAAACAATGTACTCCAGTGACCTGTGAACTTCTCTGTTGGAAGTCCCTGGTCCCTCTTCAATACAAGGGAAATGGTGTCTCCCACTGGAAAGCACTAGGAGATGGTAAGTCAGTGACTTTTAGCATTTTCTAATAGGAAGATTTTTCAGATTTCAAACGAGGATTGGTGAACAGACTCTTCTCATTTAGTGACAATATATGTTTTTCTGGATACACTTAGAAAGAGAACAAATAATGGACTGTAACCATGACTGCCTCCGCTCCATTTTATACTTGCACAGCCCTCACAATGACTTTAGTGATGGTGGGGGAAGAGGCAAAAGTGTGGCCCTTCAGAGTGAGTTTTCTCCTAATTTCACAGAGGGTCCAAGATGCCAAGTGCTACCTCAGGAGAGTGAAGCCCTTTACAGAGGCAGCAGATGCAGTTCAGCATTGCTCATTCTGTTGTGCTTCAACTCTGACCACGGAAGCGCGAGCTCTTGGGACAGAAAGTGCTCTGTTTACACTCAGACCTTGGCATTTTTCCTAAGGGTACCAATTATAATGGTGTTTTTTGTGATATGGGCACACATCCATTATGAATTGGCTTGCACCCACCAACTCATTTTGCACAGGCCATGGAACATCCATCAGATGGCAACAATTCCCATTCATGTGCAATGTTAAGGAAATCTAGATCATTACCAGCAGAATAATGAATTCCATAGAATTGTTCCATTGTGCAATTATATGAAGTATGTTAAGAGAAAGGGCACTTTCTCAATAAAGTCCTCCTTTTTTTTTTTTCCTAAACCACAGGAATGATAGATTATTAATCATGATTAATGCTCAGTTACAGTGAATTATAGTGGAGCAGTGCCTGGAAATCCCAGTCTGCTTGGTAAACTCATTTTCTTGCATAATAGGAAACTTACCTTGCATTTAAGAGAACCCAAATAGATGAAGATGAAAGCAATGGAACCACCCATTTCATATAATTAAAAGAAAAATTTAATAGATGCATACATTCTTAGTTCTGACACTATCGAACTTTTTTTGATACTGTACAAGCATAATAGGAGAAATACAATTGCAAACATCTTAATTGTTCCCGTATTTTGCTTTCTTCCTGAGAACCAAAGTCTTCTAGAGCTCAGCTGTAGCACTCAGCCTGAATCCCTAAGCAGCATTGGAGTTAAGGCAGAGTTGTGCATTGTCTGGACATTTGGAAGATGTTGATGATTGCTTGAGAGAGTATAAATGATCAAAGTGCTTTAGGAAGCAGAGGAAAGTCTAATGAGGTAATATAATATGTTGCATTCCTATATTTGGGGGTGTACATGGGACTCATATTGTACATGGATAGTAAGGCACCAGAACGACATTATGGAAGGGCTCATGGTCAGCCAGACAACTTAATATCCTTTGAGATAACTTATCTTTAAACTTTTGGAAGCCCCCAGAGGTTTTTCCAATATTTAGCAAACATCAGTTCCCCTAAAGCTTACATCCTAATCCGTATTGTGTTCTGAGAACAGAGTGAAAGGAGGTGAAAAGACATTTTCGTCTCAAGGATGAGGCTGCTGGGTCATTTCCAAGAGGAGATCCTTAGAGAGCATCCCATGGTCCTTTCCTGTGGAAGGTAGCAATGCAGCTCTCCCTGTCTCTCTCTTCCCCCAAGCAATCTGTCAGCGCATTTCTGGTGCCGGGGAGAGGCGTCGTGTCGGAGCGATGTTCCCGTTTGCAAAATGGGAACTTCTATTTGTTGTTCTCAGGAGCTGGTTTCACACGCTGACATCTCCCCGGGAGCACAGCTGAGTCCAACATGTTCCCAACAGCCATCCACCCAAACGCCTCCTACTCAAGCACCCAGACCTTCTTTCCCAGTAAATAAAAAATACAGAGACAGCCTTGAATTGTTCCAAATGTTTCGGTTTCACTGGAATGTCTACCCATGTTCAGATCTGATAAATGGGTATTTTTCTGCACCAGGAAGTCAGTTTAGTGTGGGAATAGCATGGCTTTTCAAAGAGGAAACACAGTTTCTGGAATAGTTAATGGAAAAGTCTGACTGACTTTCTCTGGTGTCAATATATTTAAGTGTTCCTATGTGTAATGAAAATACAATGTTGCAATTAACAACTTTATGACAGAAAACAAAGTTATCATAAGCTGCTGATTCTACTGTGTTGTATGAAATAACATGTTTTTCAAGGTTTCATTGCTCAAAAAGGTCTCAAAAAATCTACTTCCTAAAGCAGGAAACTGAGCAATGTACCCTTTAGGCAAGGACATATTGCTGCATTATTTAAAACACCACCATTCACTACAACGGCAGCTCTCAATATATCCCAGCGTGATTCCATTCCTATTGTCTAATCATGGCTATAGCTGTGACCACTGAAATTCTGTCTTTGACCTTACCCATGTCCTGTAGTAGACACGACCTCAGTAGGCCTTAACTTATGGATTACAACACAAAAAAAAAAATCTTTTGAATAATGATTTCTAGGAAAAGAGTTGGAAAAAATTCCACATTTCTGCCAAAAGTCCCCAGTACAGTTCCACACCTGAATGAGACTTCAGTTGCCATGAGTTATCCCAGCGTGGCCAGTGTGTTTCTTCTTCCAGATTCAGAACTGGAACAAGACATCCTGGCTTGAAAGGCAAATTCCCCATCTCTGATTCCCTCACTGACAACATTTTGGGATATGCCACCCTCTGGTTTCCCCTCTTTGGCTCCTTCCAGCCATTGCACATGAAATCTCCCCTTTGGAGAGTGATATCAAGAGCAAGGACTACCAATGTGCATCTGTATTGGTACTTCTCTAGGAAATGGTATGCGGAACAAGCTTTCCCCTTTTCTGACTCCTAAATGCCTTGGGTCAGAGTTTTTATTCATAAATACTCACATGCCACTTTGTCAAGGACAGCCTGTGGTAGAAAGGATAGAATGATCCAAGCCTCTGTGGCCTGGTATGTAGCAGTGAGAGTTTAGCTTAGCTTTGGAAGATTTAAGATCAAAAGTCTGTGGGAGAATGAAAATTGAAGCATTAAAACTCAGCATTGCCCATCCTGGGGTGGGTGACCCAAACCAGTGCCTCCTGGAGGGCAGTGGGTTGTGCTTTGGGGTTTGGGTCCAGATCCAGCCAGCAGGCTGATACTGGTGTGGTGATGAAGGACTAATGATTTTGTTCCTTTAGGTGACTACAGCTCATGATGTGACAATGTAAGATGAGCAAATCTCTTCTATTCCCCACCAATGTCCTGGAAGGAGCACAGAAATGAGGTGTTCTGGGCTGCTCGCTGCATTGCTGAGGTTTGTTTTCTTCTGATCACTAGGTTTTGTCAGACACCTGGACAAAGGTTGTTAGTGGTTCTACTTCTTACTTTCTGATTTTTTGAAAATGTGAGTTTTACAGAATAGGGGTAAGGAAAGGAAAATCTCATTATTTTTTTTTCCCATTAAATATTTGTGCTAATCAGGACTACTCTGATTAATAAACAAGTGGCTTCAATGATTTTAGAAATGCTTAATATCCCAGTATCTTGCCTAGGACCCTTGTTTGGGGTTCCACAGGCACTTCTGCACTGAGATCAGTGGGGGTTTTGGGAGGAATTTTAGTGCTTATACAAAGCAAACACTGACTTTGGTATTAGTCTATGAATACCTAATGGAAGCAAGCAACCCTGTATTTTCCTCTGTGCTTAATACCTGTGTTCTGCACCCTCAGGCAGCTGAATTTACATGCTTTTGTTGTCATATGTGTAATGTGCAACATGTATTTCCTTTTTATCAATCAGACCTGCCATCAGAAAAGAGATAGAGGGAGTTTGAAAGCACAACCAGGATAGATACGGTCATTTTGTAATCTTTGGTGCACAGGGAGAGATACCTGTTTGCACTAGAATAGGTGGTAACATTCTGTTTCTTGCATAAGTCTTACAAATGAAAATCAAGCAATGGAGTTATTGGCTATCCACAGGGCAATTCTCCTCTGGAAGTGTGCAGTCAATTCCCATTTAGACTAATTACACTTAAGGAGCCCTTTCCTATAACTAATGAACAATAGGCATAACCTGTTATTACATAACCACGGGCCAGCACATTACTACACTGTCGAATTGCACTACCCTGTGAAAATGCTTCCTCCACAAAATTCGCTGGAGATTTTTAGTGACATTTGCTGTAATTACCATTAGCATGGATTCTAATTAATTTAATTTTTTTTTCTACCTATACTGGGCATATAAGAGTGTTTTAAGAGACTGAATAAATTTTTAATTATAAAATGATGCTATATCATAAATAATTTATGATAACCAACAATGTGTGATACATGTTTAGGTATGAATCCATTAGAAGATGAACTAATATATATATCAGTCCTAAAATAATGTCCTAATTTGTTCCCTGTTTATGAATGGGGAAATCCGTGTTTAAAGGAATTAAAGGTTTATAAAAGCCTTGGATTGACAGCAGGTAAAGCAGCGAGGACGCTTGGCACTTAGGAATTCTGTTGTTATCTATGGCAGAGAAGACCCTTTTTTGTCCTTTATTGGTTTCAGCAGTTTGTGATATCATGCCACCAGAATGGTACAGATATAGAGACCTCCAGGGAGGGAGCAGCAAGATGCACACAGTCCTCATTGGCAAAACCTCTGATTGATTAATATTTAAAAAAAAAAAAAAAAAATCTCCTTTGTAATCTGCCAGGTAGTTTTGAGGAAATTTGTAATTATTTTCCTATTAGCGATAGCAGACTTCCGAAATCTCCATGGCAAGTTCCAGGCACTCCCCAGTCTCGTGGCAGGACTCAAAGAGGCTGCAATCAACGTCACAGTCACAGTTGCAGTCGTTGTTGCTGTGGTCTTCGTCGGAGGTCTGGTAATATCTATTGGATGGACAACAGGTATCTGTCAGCCAATGTTCACAGGTATCAGGCAGCATTACAAGAAAGTCCCAAAATTGGCAGAACAAGCAGGCCAGGATAAGTGTTGCGCATTCATCTAAGAAAAAGGAAAAGCAGGGAGACGTGAGAACAAGGATGAGCTGGGATTACCCAGGTTTAGGCCAGTGTGGCTACACAGAAGTGAGAAAGGTAGGCTAAAAATACATTGATGATAATAAGTACTATAACTACTATAATTAATAACTACTTCCACAGAGACAAATGAAAAGTTTATTTTCTATTTTGTTTACTCTGGAAAAACAACAGCTGCATGAAAATAATTCGAATGGAAATATTCTGTGGCAGTGACATCCAGAAGAACAAGCCCTATAAACCAAATTTTATCTTATACCCGGACAGCAAGGAAGCTGGAGAGGCACAAGAAGCTGGGAGGGGACACGGCCGGGACAGCTGACCCTAACTGGCCAGAGGGATATTCCAGACCATATGGCATCAATATAAATTAGGGAGAAAACAAGCAGAGGTTTCTGCTTGAGAACTGACTGGGCATCAGTTGGTGAGTGGTGAGCAATTGCAATGTGTATCCCTTGTTTTGTATATTCTAATTATTTTATCACTATTATTATTATTACTATTTTCTTCCTTTTCTGTCCTATTAAATTGTATTTATCTCAACCCATGAGTTTTCTTCCTTTTGCCCTTCTGACTCCCCCACTCTGCAGTGGGGCAGTGAGTGAGGGGTTGTGTGGGGCTGAGTTGCTGCCCAGGATTAAATCACAACACCAGCACAGGTGGCACTGGATTTTATTTTCATTTTCACAAGAGTTGGCACTAAAAATGTTTAACGACTACCAAAGACAGGGAGGGAGAGCAGGTCTGGAGAAGAGCATCCAGAGAGGGCATTGTGCTGGTCAAGTCTCAGCTCAGAGTCCTGCCAGCTACCCACTAAATGGGGTTCTCACCTTTTTGTTCACAAATGTCAATTTTTCAAAGGAGTCAAAAGTTTGGAAAATAGATCATGTAGGATGTGTGTCTGGAGCCAGTGAATATTCCTGAAAACTTGGTCACCATGACTAAAACACTGTGCTATGTTTGTGCCCTTCAAAAATCAACTAATTAACTCCCCACCCCTCAGCCTCCAGCATCTGGGGAGGCTGCTCGGGTGCAGCAGGTGTGACATTCCAACTGTGTGAATCCAGTTGGATCACAGACCCAGACCTTTCCTTTTTTTTTTTTTTCCCCTTCTTGTTTTTGGAAAGGAAAAATGCCTTCAACAATATGAATGTCTTTTCATTGGTTCTTTCAGGAAAACATATGGTTATAACCACATTTCTTGCCCTAGGATGACTAACTGTGAACTCATTCAACTGCATTGGTTCTGTTGTGGCATTTTCTATCTCACGTAACATTAAGTTCACTGCCAGGAAGTTTCCAGAATTATGCCTTTTTTTTTTTTTTTCAAGAAAGCTTTCTTGATGAAAAACAAAATTAAAAAAAAAAAATCATTCCAGCTCCTTTATTAAAAAAAAAAAGGCAGCTAAAGCAGGTAGCAAGAATAAATAGCATATGATTGAACTTCTTTCTAAGTGGCATATCATCACCAATGTTATCAATTTTAATACTTATTTAAATATGTCAAGATCTATTTAGGTTCAGACAAGCACAACTAACTTCTAAGGCAGTTCTGTCGAATAAGAATGACTAGATTTAGGTGATACTTAGTAAATTCATGCTTATATTTTTTTCTAACTAAATGAACTGAAATAATTATAAAATTGAAACATTTAATAAGGTGACACCACTGCATTTAATTGTATGAAATTTACACTGTAGAAAA
This sequence comes from Eulacestoma nigropectus, assembly GCA_013397775.1. Taxonomy (NCBI): domain Eukaryota; kingdom Metazoa; phylum Chordata; class Aves; order Passeriformes; genus Eulacestoma; species Eulacestoma nigropectus. Next base: position 646,331 of record VZTE01000186.1, read on the forward strand.
TGTAATCATTTTATCCAGTAGTCCTTGGTGTAATTAAGACTATTCTTTTTAGATCTCTTATGCTTTTGAAATTTCCTTCCTATACATAGATGTGAGAGACAGAATTCAAAATTATGTCTTAATTAAGGATTTGGCAAATTTTTTTCTCCCTCTCCAAAGATCCATTTTTTTAATAATAGATTTTTTTCCCTGAATGTGTTAACCATAATGGTGCTTATGTAATCTGGAGAGAATAGATATGATTCTTAAGGCTTCATCCAGGAAAGAGAGCACACAAAAAGCACAGGATTTTAATAATAAAGTAATGTTTCAGCACCGACTCTGTGATGTGCAGTAAAGATGCTTTTAAATTCCCATCAGAGCACACACCATGAACTGTGATAATGGATGTAACACATTTCAAAAAATCTGCATGTGTGAGGCTTTTTGGTCCTGTTTTAAGTGGGGTAATGTATATAAATAATAGATATTAGCAATTAGACATCCATTCCTATGCATTCATTTATATATTTGAAAATAAATTAGCCACAAACTGCATAAAAGAAGATGCAATCTCTTGTTTTCCCCTCTGTTTTCCCTGCTGTTTGCCAAACGGCATTACTGCGTTTGTCTCAGTGAGAACAATGACCTCAGCTCTCATTCCCTACATTAGTAGATTAATTAGCACAAAAGAAGAATTTATAATAATTTTTCTAGCACGCCTCATCTCTAAGCTTTCCTGCTCTTGTTTGGTGGCATCTGCTCACACAGATGATGCTCTGAACAACCCTGGTCCAAAGCTTGCTGGAGCCTTTCTGGTCATCCTTGGCGAGACCTATGAGCTTTGGATTTGCTCTTGTCTGAGCACAGGGAACAAAATTATCACGAATTTCCTCATCTATTGCTCTGCCTTCAGAGATTCTCCAAGCACCAGCAAACAGGATTTGGCCTCGTGTACGTGGAATAAGCAGTAAGTTGTCAGAGTGGAGTGAGCTGAGTATGCAGTGACAACCACAAATCTGGCTTCCTTTGGTTTTCTTGGCTTCTATCCAGCCCTTAACATTATTAATTAAGCACAGATTGGGGTTTTTTTGTTGTTAATTTCCTTCACGTTTAGCTTTTTTAAGGAGTACGAAATCTGTTATTTGCATCACATGGTACACACCTGTGTGCCAGCAATGGTTGAGATAGCCCTCAAACTCACAAATAGGGAGTGTCTGGACAAGAGGACAAGTCCCTTAAATAAAATAAATACTTCAGATGCTTCCTTGAAATTAAGTGTGTTCCAATAGATGTATCAGAGACATCCCTTTTACAAGGATCGGTGACACAATAGAGATGTTAATGATTCCTGCAGAACATGGCACTTTATTGTGTTGATCTCTATTTAGAAATGCTTAATTTAGGAATTGTTAAATGATATGCACAATAGATGCCAGCTCCATTGGATATAACACACTAATCCATTATTGCAAAAGGCACTCAAAAGAAACTTCTAAAATACTTCACAGAGCCTTTTTTCAACATCCACTGGAATAACCAGGAATAGCATTTATCTGACACTGACACTGGTGCCTCTGTGCAAACACTCATTACTAAAGTACAAATGCTCCGTGGCACAATAGGCTCTAAGCTCCTCCTCTATGACTTTAATATCGCTGACAATTTAAGATCATCTTCTAGAAATTCTCATCTATCACACGAATGTCTGCAGGGCAACTTAACATTGCTTTTGGCGATGTTCTTCAACCTCCTGTTCAACATTTAATTTTGAGTTGGTTATACATAGTTCTTTTGCAGTGGGCATTATTTAGAAATCAGCTCAAATGTGATCTGTTTTATAAAACATACCATCACTGTCTCTCTGATGTACTGATGCGTCATCTTCAATGTAAGTGAATTCTCTGCATTTCTCCAGGGAAGCAATGGATGATCTGCTTGCATCTGACAATTTCTTCTCATTTTTGGTACCCTTTGATGAAGCCTCTGTGATGCTGAATTCTGCAACAGAACTCATAACAATACCTTTCATAGGCTTTTCATCTGTGTGTTTTTCATTTGTAAGCTGGTTATCTGGTGGGATTAGGAAAAAAAAAGACTGTGATACCAAGGTAGAGATCTGAAAGAATAACATATGCAGAATTTTCAAACCTACAGTTGTTTACTTCCAAGGCCTAACCCTTCTTACCTAATTATTTCAGTCTCTTTACAGAGGTTTATTCATAGTAAAGTTATTTGTGAACTTGCCTTCTAAGGTTTTCTCTTAAACCCAGAGGACTTAGAGGCTAAGTAATAATTCACTTCCAGTTGGTGGGATCAGGTTTGGAAAGAAAACAGAACTACTGCCTCAGTTGACATCTATTTCAAGTCCTCACTTCAATTTGTGACACAAAAGAAGGCAAAACAATTATCCTGTTATTTTTCAGCTGCAACTTTGTTTCCCTAAATTAACAGCCAACAGCGTGCACGTAGGCGGCACCTGGATGCAGATGTGCCAGCTCACCGTGGCTCATAATCTTGTAGCAAAGAAAGCCAGATGGTCTCTGTTTAGCATCCAGATTCCTTATTTCATAACTTCATCCCCACTTGCATTGTTGGCCTGGAAGTCAGCTAGGAGATGGGATACTTCACATGCTGTCAGCGTGCCAGAGAGGCAGCTCAAAAACCAGAGGGAGAGCTTAATTTTAAGCCCCAACTAGGGGAAAGGTTAAGAAGAGTTCTGAGTTCAATTTATTCCTGAAGAACTTCTCAGGCACAGATAAACACGGGTTGATATATAGTTTCACTCACTCTCTGAAGTGATCAAGAGGCCAAGAAACACAGTCATTCTCTCCATGGCGGGGATGATAAAACCTCATCAGTTCTTATCTACAGCTGATTAACTCCTGCACCTCACATCAAGCACAGCCTCACTTTTTATCTTACTTAAATCTTGTGATATGCTTGCTCTTGAGCTATATACAGAAAATCAATCTTTACAAACTCCTCAGTTTTGCAAATGCTACTTTCTGAGAGGAGCAGTAAGTGCGTGCTCTAAAGTGGTTTGTTTGCACTCGGCTGCAAGGAGCCTGAAGAGAGACCTTGCACATTTCTTGGGGTTTAGGTACCTTTGACTTCTGACATATATCAAAGAAAAGCCAAGAGAAGGCTGACAGAGTGAAACTTTGATGAGACTGTAGTTTTTCCCCCAGTATCCTTGCAGCCAAGAGGAAAAAATGTGGATGGGATGGATGGATTGCAGGGTGAGTGGAAAAACAGGGGAACCATCAGGCTTGAAGAGGGGGGAAGCAAGGATTTGAGGGCTAAGTGATATCTGGTGCAAGCCCAGTGAAGGCCACTGAAATGGTGAAGGGTCTGGAAGACCTTCTGTGTGAGCAGAGGCTGAGGTAGCTGGACTTGGTTGGCCTGGAGGAGAAGGCAAAGAACGGTGCTGGATGCTGTGTTCCCCTCCAGAGCCAGAGTAATGGAGGAGCCACACCCCAACTCCTCCCAGCAGTGCACAGAGGCAAAAGGAGGAGAGGGCACTGTCAGAAGCTGCAGCGACGGCAACTGGAACTGCCTAGGGAATGGGTTCCTCATCATGGGAGGTGTAAAGAACCAGAGCAGACCCCAGCAAGGCTGTGGTTGTGTGAAGAGCTCAGCTGGGCATGGACCCCAGCAACCTGCTCTTACTGCGGGTTTCTGACAGAGGCCAAACAAGGTGATTCTAGAAGTCCCTTCCAAGCTAATCTTTCTATGATTTCTATGACTCAATTTACTTACAGAATGAGTAAGCAATTCATTTAAATTTCTGCTCGTAGTCGGGTTTCATGCCATTTTAGATAGTTTTTACCTGAAAATTATCTAAATATGAAAATACGTAAATATTTGAAATCTGTAGAAGCAGAAAAGCTGGGTAGAGGTTAATAGAGTAAGACTTTGGGATTAAGTAAGCATAAAAACTAGGCTATCATTTTCATTTTAAATCACTGCTTTAAAATTGTGTGGCAGAGGTATTGTCTTGGCTTTGAAATCTTAATGGCAACAAAGTCTGCTGTGGTGGAAATGTGGAGTTTCCCTGTCCTGGAGAGTTTACAGGTTGGCCTTAGGCAGGGAGCGAACAATGGGATGGAGGCAGTAAGAGAGCAGTGGCACGGAGAGGAGTCTCAGAAACCTATAACTGTCAGGTTTGGTGAGCATTATGATGAAGGAAAGCCACAGGCGAGATGGGAAGGGCAGGAGAGGCAGTGGCTCTGCTGGGTGTGACCCAGCAGTGCAAGGCATGGCAGTTCTCCCCTGAGGTTGTACTCTTGGTCGTAGGAAATCGGCATCCTGGGCTGTGCATGTCTGGGTTTGCCCATCTATGATGATTTGTTGATGGTTTTCCCCCCAGAGTAAGCAAATTCAGCTTTTTTTTTTTTTTTTTTCCTTCTCTGACTTCTTGGCCAGCCTCTTCAATCCAGAATGTGAAAACTCATGTATTTTGGATGTCCTTACTTGTACAGTAATGACTGTTTTCCAGTGTTAATAAATCAATGACCTTCCACAAGTTTGCCTGCACTTTTCATTCAGTAGCAAACCATCTCCAGGAAAAGTTGTGCTAATTGAAGCAGCAGAGCTTAGGAGGGAGCGATGTCCCACTTATGCATTGGATTTATTAGATAATAATTGATTTCTGAGTCCAAAAGACACAAGCCCCACCTGTTATTCAGGTGCCAATATTACAAATGGATCCTGTTTGTCAACATTGAGAGCTACACCCACGCAGGGCCTTTGGATACACACGGATCAGCTCAAAAAGCTTAGGCAAGAATAACTATTATTTGCCACTTTCAAAATCTGCCCAAAAATCTAAACTAGGCATGTTTTAATTCACAATATATCTGTTGAGTTCCCCAATCCTGCAACAATACAATGGCCCACAGAATGCATTTAAGCATTCAAGAGCGAGACTTAAAAAAGTCTGACGGAAGTAATCGGTAAATGCCAGACTAACATTTACTGTATCCACCGACTTCCACTATTCATACTTTGAGTCAATTTTTATTCTTGAAGTGCTGTTGAAGAGAAATCAAAACCAGAAATAGAAAGGCATAGACATAACCTGAATTTTTCAATACAGCACCATCAAACAAAAGGGTAACAAAAGCTGTCACTCAGGGACTCTTCTGTTTGTTAAAGCATACTACATCTTGCAAAATACAGTACATTTTAGTGTCAGACTCTTAGTTTGAAAAGCTCCCTTTCAGTAATGTTATGCTTGTCTTGTACAGCTAGATCAAGTCTTCATGCAATCACTGTAACAAGCAACTTGCTATGACAAGCGAGATCCTTGCTTCCAGAAAACACTGCAGGAGAGGCTAAAGCAGTGTACAATTATAGGTCTCCATTTCATTTTTATGCAATTACCTTCAGTTCAGCTGTGGGTCCATCTACATTATGTCTTTTATCAATTTAATGTTTGCACAAAGTGTCTGAAGAAATAAAGATTATGCTAGACCAGCAGAAAAAAAAAAAGATGGTTAGCACTTTTTTTTTTTCTATTATAGTTTGTTGCTGGATGGAACAGTAGTAGGTTGAGAGTTTGGAACAAATAGATGTAGCCAAATAGGCTTTAAAAATATATTACATACCACTGATACTATTTATGATTACTGTTAAATGAGAATATTAAAAAAAGCCTAAATTACAGTTAGAGATGGGAAGAGGGTCAAACTTTTCAGCTCTCTTTTAAGAGCCTGTGTTCAGCCTCAGGTGTCCACATATGTCGGTTTTTAACGTATAGAAATCAACCACTAAAGTGAACTTAAAGGGAAAAATAAGTGTATCATGATGAAGAAATCTCAGATTATTCAGTGTTAGACTGTTAGGCACAGGCTGCTAAAGGTACGCCCCCACAATGTGCCATTTTTAAATAGTATGAAGTAGCAACTTTCTTCCTCACATGGGGAAGCTGGGACTCGCCTTGGCTGTTGCAGTAGAAGACTGGGATCGTTCACCCATGTTTGTATTAAAGATAGTCTCAATACTCACATGGAATTTCTTTTTTCTTTTTCTTTTTGGAGTTGGGTGATTCAGATGGCTGCGTACGGTGTCTAAATTCATGAAAGTGCAAAGTAAATCACTTACTTTCCACTGATGCCAACCCCAGATCCCTCTGGTTAATAGGGAGGAGCAGTGCTACCAAGACTGGCATTTGGAGTATGTCCCCTGACCTCTGTTTCTCTTCATTGTCTTTAGGCACAAACCAGCATCTTGCAGTCCTGGAGAGCAGGAGTCTGCAGTTTCCCTGCATGCTTCTGAAATTAGATGTAATATAGAGGCATACAAGGGCTCTAAGTCTATTTTTGATAAAGGACAGAGGATTTAAGAGGTGCTCTTTTCTGCTGGACTGGGACTGCAGCAATGCAGGTAATCCAAAGCAGCTCTTGGAGCAACTGTTTAGGGGGAGATGCCACTGAAAGAGAAGGCGAATTGATCTCCGATCCTCCTAGGGCTCATCCACGTCTTACAAGCAAAGCAGGAGGGAACCTGTGGCTCTACTCAACGCTGGCATTTGTTCCAGTCCATCCTGGCAACGGCCCTTTGCCTCACACCCCTGTGACAAGGAATCCCAAGGGTTAATGCTAAACTGTGTGGAAAACTGTATCAGTTTAGCACCTGTAACTCTTTAATTTCCCCCTGAGGCATCTTGGTGTATCAGTGCAACGAAAGCACCAGAGGAACGCCTGGCTGCTCCCCCCGCCATTCGTTATCCCATGCACTGCTATCGCTACCTGTCTGTTTAGTGTATCACATGCTCATCACTGGAAGAGCTGTGTGCCATGTCCATTCAGTCCTGAGATGACACAGGCAGAGCCACATCAGACCTGATGGATGATAACTTGTACGTATAAAGGCTTGATCTGAACTCACTTGGTTTGAAAGGACTCATAGAACAATGAAACCCAAACCTCGGGGTCTGATGGCAATGCTTCAAAAAAGCAAAAGTAAAAATAAAACCAAAACACTTTTTCTCGCTAGTTTAAAGGATATAACTGTTTGCCAGGGAGGGAGTATCCACATGCATGGGGCCAGCAGCTTACCTGGATGGTCCTCACTGCTTGGCGTCACCCCAGGCAGGGCCAGTAGAGGCAGGGAGCTGGTGCGACGGTCTTGGTGGAGAAAAAAAAAGAAATTGAAGAGGGATAAATGTCAAATAAATGTGGTTTGGCACAGCTATCACCCGCAGCCACTTAGTGACACTCATTGACTTCAGGAGTTGTTGCTCTGAGGTCAAACAGAAGCGAGTGCACTTCCTTGCAGAGGGAGGTTACATGGGATGGTGAGCGGTTTGTGTTACCCTCTGTCTCATAGCTGGAAAGGAAGCAAAAAATAGAACGAGTTGCTAAGAGAGAAAGTTTCACCGGAGAAGAGGTGAAGAGGATCAACAGCAAACACAGCAATTCAGGTAGGTACAGAAAATTTGAGAGCTGGGAAGTCTGAGATGAAATGTGGGGCATCATCCATGCCCAAACACTCCAGAAACCTTAGATGAGGTTCCCAAATCATCAGCAAAGGAGGAGAGAGGAAATTTAAGCCCAAACTCCAACCTTCATGGCTTGGCAGTCTTGATGGACAAGATGCCCAAGGTCCCTGTTGTGGCAAGCCCAGGTCCCCTGGAGAAATGCTGAGCTCCTTCACCTCGCCTGCGTCTGCCGGGCTGTTCGCTCCATGCCTAAGGCCTGGAGACTTAAATCTTCTTTCCTCCTCTCTCCAAGTGTCGGGGGCAAAGCAGGAGGGGGTGTGGGACTATCCCAGCAGGGAGTGCAGCAGATGGAGCACAATCCATGGGAACTGCTGTTGCCCACGTGGGAGAGGCCGGAGGGAGCGGTGGGCGCCGCGGCCCATCAGAAGGGAGCTGCTCTAGACCAATATATCACGGGGGCTTTCAGAGATTCGTGCCCGTTACATTTTGCTGAGCTCAGGCATAAGGATGCAAGGGATTTAGAGACTGTTTATTTTTGTCATAAGGAAACAGGAAATAGTACACAAGGCTATAAATATATCCCAGGCTTCAGATGACATCATGAACTCATGCGAGTGCTTCACTACTGATTTACGATGATGGACTGGTAATTCACAGGAGCTTTGGGTTTACTTTATTTTGCTGTTGCAGTAACAAAGCTAATGGTGCAATCCCAGGAGGGGGTATTTTATCAATAGTGAATTTTTGACCTCATTGCATACGTTTTAACTTCATGAATTAGTGACCCAGCTAACTGTAAAGCCTTCTATAGGCTTATTATAAATCTATCACAGGACTGGCAAAAACTTTTGGCCCAGATCCTAAGCTCTGACAGGCATGTGTTGATGGACTGCATAGCAAGCACTTCCACTAATATTTCTCACTAATTATACCATATATTAACAAAAAATGAATGAAGCCAATGTTTATATGCCGCTTTAACTGCTTTTCATATAAGAAAGCAACACAATCCCTAATAAATTTTCACCTTCAACATTTCTATTCATTATAATTTTTACCATGATGAATGAAGTTAGAACTGGAGAGGGAGGGGGTTCATCTTGAAATCTGTTCAGTGAATGACTGAATTTACTTCCCTTCCCCAACTTGTGTCGAGGAAGGAGGGAACAGATGGACACAGGAAGAAGAGGGAGGCGAGTGTGGAACGAAGGAGATGAGTGAGGAACAGATGGAGTCAGGAGAAAGTGAAGAGGAGAGTCAGCAAGGATGGTAGAAAAGTTTTCCACTTGACCTTGAGTTGAAATGAAGATCTGCATGCAGCATGGGCCAGCTAGAGTTTTGGGATGCATCCTTTTTTCTCTCTGTGGCACTTACAGTGTAAGGTCTTGTGGGCCATCCCAGCAGCTCAGTCCATCCCAGGGGACCTACAGGGCCAGGACTCGGATTTTCACAAGGAGTCACCTGCTGCAGAAGGGCACCTGCACTGTGTTCAAGTCCCGTAATGGTAATGGCAGGGGAGAATTGTGTGCCAGCACAGGAACAAAAATGGGTTGGGATGTCGTAATTCTCCCAGGCATCCCAGCCAAGCCAGAAATTGGAGCTTATAATTTTGAAGAGGTGTACTACACCCAGTTTGTTAGGATCCAATGGCCAAAATGCTCAGAATAATTTATGATTTTACCTGCTTAAAGCAAGACATTTGAGATGTCCTGATTTTCAGAATATGCTGAGCTTCTGCATTTTGAGGTGTATTGAATTATATATCCCAAATCACTAGTAAGTCCTGGAAAATCTTGATTGTATTCTTAATTCTGTTAAATTGCCTGCATATACTCTATTGGTTCTGGCTTTGCTAGCTGAAGAATGGAAGAGGTGAAAGCTAAATATTGGCCATGTGTGTCATTCCCTTTGAAGAAAATGGGAGCCATGTGCACTCACCTAACAGCAATGCTTGGCCTCAGCTATGATTTCACAGCTGGGCCCTAACTTCAAGAATGCCAAAGCACTAAATGACTCAATTGGAGTAATCTGATCAATGCTGTATTTTCACTGTGGATTTAAATTGCACACACAGCAAGAGCAGAGTTGGTTTTCTTCTCTCTCAAAATCACTTTTCTCTGCAGATTTGATAGCATAAATATGAAGTATTGCTCTCATCACACAAATAAGTGAAATGGCAGAAAACGTATGTCAACTAAAATGCACAACATTACGTCCTTTTTACTTTTTGGAGGCTGTTTAGGAAAATGGCTTCATTAATTTTGACTGAATAAAAGGTTCCTTTAAGAGATTTCAATAGGTGACATGAAAAATGTTAATACGAATGATCAAGACAATGAAGGTTAAAACTGTTTTGAAAATATGTTTCTTTTATAGATCTCGGCTGTTGGAAGAGTTACAGAATAAATATACGGTAGTGCTGACATTCAGTGCTGTTTCATCTTAGCAAAGAGTTTTTAATAAAGAAAATTCTTTTCAAGGAATGCTTTCTGCAGCCAGTCTTCAGAAAGAGGTTTTCCCCCCTTCTAGTTTAATAAAATTAAAGTAATTTATGTCATATTGATATGTCGATATGTTTTTCAATAAACTTTTTCACAGAGATTTTTTTTTAAATTCTCTTCACTTTAAAAATTATAATTATATGTCTTCCTCCCACTTTGAAAATGGCACAAGGTGCTCATTTGCAGAGCTCTGCTGTTCAAATCTTCACTGAGAATAGAAATGTCATGACTCAGTTAACAATGCTTTATTATTCACATTGATATTTTTTTATAGTGTTCTTTATCTCAAAAACATTGTAAATCAGATATCTTCCTCCTACTCTTTTGTTCATTTGCAAATTTTTATTATTCTAGTTTAAAAAAGCAATGGAGTGTCAAGAGTCAGTGTATATTGTTTATGTTCTTTTTTGCTTTAAAATTACTTTTAACTATAAAAAGTAAGATGTATAGCAGGGAAAAAAAAGCTGGATTTAAGGATGCTTAAAAAAGAATTGAAGGGATCAGTGTGAATTTTATACTATTCTCTTACACCTTTGAGTTGTAATGACTTTGCAAGGAGGGAGACAAAACATTTTATCCAAAGGTTTTTATGTGCTAAGTCCAAAGTCCCTGTTGCATCAGACAACATCATCTATGTTAAAGGCTGGATGTAATTCATGCCCTAAATGACCACGACAGCAAAATCCACAGTGGATTTTTGTTCACTGAGTGGTTTTGCAAGGCCTGCCCAGAGCCCTCCCTGTCCCTCCCTGTCCATCGCTGCCTGTCACAGCTTGGCGTGAGGTCCTGGGGAGCCCTAGGCTGATAAGCACCGAGATAAATCACTGAATTTTCACAGGAACCTCACAGCTTTGGTATCAAGTGTTAACTGCAGGAGAAACACAACCTCAGCTGGTCAACAGGCAAGGCAATCCCTGAAACCCATGGGGCTGGATGTGGGATACAGCTGTGCAGGAGAGCCTTATCAGAGCCCCCAGGACTTGTTTGTACACTGGATCTCCCAAATTCTCCTCCAGCCTCTGTTTTCTTTCTCCATCACGTTTTTCTTTAGGTCCTTATTTCTGTCCTGGCTGTTGTGACTTTATGAAATGGCTTCCATGAGATAAATCCATTACAGGAATTGGGGTTAGTCCAGGGAGCAGCAGGGTCTCGTGATATTTCACATGCTGCTTTTTTTTTTTAATTTTTTTTTATTAAAAAAAATTTTTTTTTTAATCTTTTGCCTGTTTTGAATTTTATGATTAGAGCATCCTGGCACCCTGTTGTTATTCCAGCAGGTCTTGAAAGAGAATCATCCTCTCTGGGAGTCACTGAGATGGAGTGGCTATACCTGAAGTTGTATTTAAGCCCCAGACTGAATTTTTTTGTCTTATTGAATTATAGAGTGGTTTGAGTTGGAAGGGACTGAAATACCATCTGGTTCCAACCACCCACCATGGGCAGGGACACTTTCCACAAGACCAGGTTGTTCCAAGCCCTGTGGAACCTGGCCTTGAACATTCCAGGGATGGGGAGGACCTTGTAGGTGTGTGGTGGCCCTATTATATGAAACAGCCCTAAGAAGTGTTGTAAAGAAAGCTAAAATCTGCTTTCCAAGTTCTTTTGTTTCTTTCTTTTTGTTTAAGACTGCGCTCTGCTGATATTTGCTAAAAGGGATAATTAAAAAAACTCGGAACAAGTAAGTCACAAACTGAACCTGAACTGAAAACACACAGCCCTGTCCTTCCCCCTCCAAGTGGAGGGCTTAGAAATGTTTGTTTTTATTAATGTCAGTAGGCCAACCAAGTCACCATATGCCTGTGCCAGTCCCTGTCCTCTTCCCCAGGCTGGGATTTGGGATGCACAGCACCACACAGAGCCCCTGAGGCCACCCTCTGATGGGGCTGCCTGCACACCCCACATTGGGTGCTAGGGCAGGTCCATCCCAGTGCTTATGGGCAGCTGCTTCTTGTTTTGCAGGGTTAACTCAAACCTCTCAAATCCTCTTTATTCCTCACTGCATAGTGTGAAACTGGAGGTTTTGATGCATTGTGTCATCTGAATTGACTTTGTTGTTTTCAAAGCAAAGAAAAAACAAACATTACTGTTGTTGTTGTTGTTGTTGTTGCCTTGATTTCACTGCTGCATTAATTCACTCTTCCTTCCTCTCATGGTTAATGACTCACCCCACAATGAGGTTAAGGTTGTCTGCCAGTATGATCAAGTTTCAGAAACAAAATCCTAACCAGAGCAGAGTAGCCAGAAGTGGACAGGGCTTTATTTTAATATGCTGGCACAGTAACTAAAGATATGTCTCACCCATGGACATCCTTGTGTGTTGTTCACTCTTTAGTTGGGGAAATTTATAGGTAATGTAATACAGAAAATGCTGAGTTTATTACAAAAGAATTTTTTTCCATGTAAAACTCTGTGTCATTAAATTTGGAAAGCACTTAAAATTCTCAGTTTTATTTCTGGTAAGCACTATATATTGAAAAGTGAAAATATCAGAGAGATCTCTAGGCAGAATTTGTGAACTTTCCTATGAAAAGACAGCACAGTGTCTTCCTTTCATGTCCCAAGGTCCTTGACAACTGTGCCGCTCTCTGAATGGCACTGAAGTTACGTGCCAAGAGTTTATTCCCAAAGCAAGCATTACACACAGTTATGGTCACAAAGATATCCTTGCACAGCATTAATGCCACAGCAGCTCTGAGACTGTCAGCATTTTCATTTGGTGAGGGGAAACACCAAAAAACCCACACATATTAATGCCATCAAATCCATATATATTCTTAAAAAACCTTCAAACGCTTTGAATGCTGTGAAATAGAGCTGCAAATCACAGAAGATGCAGCATTTCTCACAGAAAGTCCTCAGAGCTGTACTGGCGGCAAATTGACACATGATAATATATGAATTCAACCCTGCATGTCTTCTAATAAGGCATAAAAGCTTTTCTTTGATTTGAACCCAATGGTGAGTGGCAATCTGTGAGAGTCTTATGTCTTCAATGAGACTTTCCTAGCAAGCACTTCCATTTATTTCTCTCTTACCTGCATGCCATGCTGGAACACAACTGGGAGCTGGACTTACACACTGTAATAAACATTATTAATCTTATTGCCATCTGAGCACCTCCCCAGATGTTGCAGAACAGCCTGTGCTGGACCAAGTTGGAAAACCATTTATTTATCTTCACAAGGGCTTGATCCTGTATCACCAGATGTCAAAAAAAACAATTCCAGGGAGCTCAGATCAGGCTCCAAACCAGCCTCCAATATGGTGGCCTTCTCTGGGTTTCTTTGCTCTTTTCCTCAGAAAAAGCCATAGACAAAGTAATTAGCATTATCTGAAGCAGAAGATATATCATGCTGTGCATCTTTTCACAAATCCATTTTTTCCTCTGCACCGAAGATGCAGAACATCTATTCTGGGGGCAGACAGATGACATCCACTGTTACTTATGTATGTAATAAGTACTCTTAAAACAGTGTAGTCTTGCCTGCTCTGGCAAAGGCAAACATGGTAAGTGTTCTGCTCACAGCATTAAACACACTTCTTTCATAGTGCAGTGGAAGAATGTGTTTAAACTCGCAGTCTATCACTATTCCTGGATAGTGTAGGAGAGTCAGGAACACTCAAGATGTCTTTTCCTGTGTATATTAACTTGTTCTGAAGAAAATAGTGTTCTTAGAAAACACGAATCTTATGGCAGAAGAAAGTTTCCTTCATGATTGTGCTACAAAGGTTTCCGAACAGCTGCTTGTTCCTTTGGGTGCATGAAATATGAGGTTCAGCCTGCTCAGAAGTGCAAACACGTAATTCCTTCTCACTGTGGCACCTTCACTGCGGTCATTTCCACCTGGCTTTGTGATGCTGGCAAGCGCAGTAGTAGCACAATGTCTCCATTGTGTGAGCTTTTGGAGGAGAGCTGTAGAGCTCCACAGCCCCGGCGAAATGCCAGTCTCCTCAGAGCTGTCTGTTTGTCCTGCTTCACCAGGAGCTGCCTTCACAAGGAGTTTTGTTAGTCTGATGTTGGCAGTGAACACCAGAGTTTCAGGTGTTGCTGGACAGTAGCACAGCTCCCACCTGTCTGTGCACCAAGCACACGGATCGAAGGGGCAAGCTGAGCTCAGCCATCTCCTCAACACTCCCTGACATCAAAACCATCACTGAAGTTTTGCACGACACTCAGATGTACAACTCCTTCCAAGCAAGGAGGTCACAGCCCAGGCCATGAGAGGAAGAAGTGGATGTGAAATGGAAGAGGTGTCCCTGTTTCAACACAGATTAGGCAAAATCTAACCCCCATTAATCCTTCAGAGCAGGGCCACTGGTTTGTTCTTTTTTCAATCTATTCTGTATTCAAAGCAAGTACAGTTTTTTTCTGTCGCTATACCACTATTGTTAACAACTATAAATGTATTAAAAACACAGGGGCATTTTAGTATGTGTATTGTGCATAAGAAATATTGTTACATGACAAGCTCCAATTGGCAAGTGAAAAGAGGTTTTATTGAAGGAAATAGCAGTAGCAAACAGTGAACTATGCAGAATAATGGTAATTGTTCCTTTAACATTGGCAGCGCGCGTTCACTTAATATGACTGCTCCTCTGTCTCTGCCTCATCCAGACCCAGAGGACCTGTTAGACAAGCAGGCAGCCACCTCTCTCTGGGATCAAGCTGTCAATGCAAACTTGCTTTCTTTCTATTTCTCTGAGCTAAGCTATACCCCCAGAGCTCCCGAAGCTTTTCCTGAGTGAAAGCTTTAAAAAAGCTCCATTCTGAATTACATCACACGAGCTGTTCTCTTCATACTGACAGAACAAAAGCGAGAGGGGGGGAAAATGCCAAAAGTACCATCTGAATGACTTGAGTTGCACAGGATGATTTACCTCCTCATGCTTTATCAGAGCAGGCAAACATCTTGACCTTGCCTACCAAAGCCTCATCAGTGTCCTCTAAGTAGCAGAAGAAGTTTGCATCATGTGTGTTTCCAGTACAAAGAGAATCATGGAATGGTTTGGGTTGAAGGGGACCTTAAAGATCATCCTGTTCCAAGCCCCCTGCCATGTGCAGGGACATCTTCCACCAGACCAGGTTGCTCAGAGCTCCATCCAACCTGATCTTGAACATTTCCAGGGATGGGGCATTCACAGCTTCTCTGGGTAACCAGTGCCAGTGTCTCACTGTCTTCATAGTAAAGAATTTCTGCCTAATATTGAGTCTAAACCTACTCTGCTTCAGATTTAAGCCATTCCCCCTTGTCTATCACTACATGCATTTGTCAAAAACCCCTTCCCAGCTTTCTTCTAGGCCCCCTTCAGGTACTGAAGCCATTTGGTGTAGGCTTTTTGATTGCAACAGAGGGGTCTTGGGTGCCCCATTAAGAAAGGTCCTAATGGAGCCATGGTGCTTCCTAAAATTTTTGGATAATGTGGTTTCTAACACAGCCAGCTCATTGTTACTGGAAGAGCCCAGCCTGTGGGTGCTGCCCAGCCTGGTGTACTCATCCTTTAATTAGCAACACCCCAATTAATGGTCATGGTGAGGACTGCTGAGGGCCACTGCCAAAATCTGGAAGGTCTCTCCAGTTGGCTCCAGCTGGGACTCTCCAAACGCCATTTTCAGAAGTAATTGGAGCAGATAAGCATTACCCACTTCTGGATTGACTGGGTAAAAAGCAGACAAATTGGCATATCTCCCCATTCTAAAGGCTTTCAGATGGTGTTAATTGGTATGAGAAGCCTCAGTTAGGAAAACATCCTCAGCTGGGAGGGGAGAGGGCCACAGGCCTTGCTTCTCCTTTAGCAGATAGAGGAAAGAGGGCAAACAGCATCATGGCAGTTCTCCAGGTAATATGCAGAATTAGTAGCCCTTGAAAGGAGGCAGTTTAAGGGTTGCCTGATACCAAAGTAATCTACTGAGATCATGCATAGGGGAATAAGCGGGTTTTGTGTGGCTCCTAGGCTCATCCTTTTGGGGTTCTTGCTCAATTTTCTTAAGAAAATGCTGGTGAGGTTAAGAGCTTGTTCTCATACTCAAAAGCTTCTAGGCTTAACCCCCTGCACAGTACTTCTGTGCTTGCTCTGCTGCTTTGAATAAACCTTAAAATGTTTCTTTAGCACCTTTAGGACAAAAAATATTCTCAATTTAATGAGGGCCTGAAGGCTGAAACAGATTAAAAGTATTCCGGAAAAAGTGTTGCTTACATCCCCCAATGGAATTAGACTTATTGTGCTAATTTTTTTTCATGGAAGGTGCTACTTCAGTAGTTAAAATTATGTGGTGCCGTGCCCTACTTACTGTGGGGAGAGGGAGCTAAGAAGCTGAAGGGTTTACCTGAGTTTCTAAGGGGCTGCCCAGTTTGAGAAAATAAGAATGGGAAAAGAAAGTTCACTAAGCAGGAAAAGCTCCTCAGCTGGTGGTGTGCTTTTGTTATCCCACATGGTTGTTTTGTGAACACCTCAAAACTGTATTGCTATCAGAGAAAAGTCATGTCCCCTAATTGACTTCACAAATGTGTTAAAAATTACTCTTAATAGAAGTTGGAAGATACCCCTTCCCTTTAAGGATCTAGTTAGTGTCCTGTGGCCTCACACTGAGATGATCTTGGAGATGTTTTCCAACCAAAATGATTCTATAGTTCTGTGTTTTCCCCAGGGAACGCAGCAATTTTCATACAGTCGACACGACTTGTCTTACCCAAAGGGGCAGAGACTGCTTGAAGACCCTGATGCAACATTGAACCCTGAGTTTCTGAGTGAGTAAAGTTTGTCTTTTGCTGGGGTTTTTTGGCAGCCTGTGTCTGAGTTTTCGTTATGCACCTGTGAAATGAGTCTTCCTCGATCCATGAGGGACCATCCCAATGCCCATTAAAGGTGACAGTGATGTTTGGCTGCAGGGCAAACCATATCAAGTGTTGTATCTGATTCCTACACCAAAATGAAAACCTTAATTATGCAAAACCTTCATTAAAATTATCACAACTAAGGCAACCATGGGTAATGAACTGTATGTTTCATCACACCCTTGCTCCTACCACTGGTACAGATGAAGATGCTGGACTTTTTGAAGGTAGTGGAATAAGTTGTTAAACATAACCCTGGTCTAGTTTTCTGAACCATGGGTTTAGGATATGTGTAAAGTTCAAGTTGAGCTCACCTATCTTTGTTTCCCTGTTTCAGCCTAGCAATGCTTCCTACCTCTTTAGGTATGTTAGGCTTTTGCACTGCCTTTCACCACCATGGCCTCTGAGAATCTCAAAATCACTAACAATGGCAAAGCTGAAAACTTGGTGGTGTCTGTAGCACTGTGCCTTTCTCCCCTGCTTGGAGGGGAAGATGTAGTTCTTATCTAAATGACTGAATACTTGGATGGCATTGTGATCCCAATGGATGTGGGATTTTGTGCCGCACGGGTCGCTAAAATAATGTTTTGCAGTTTCTTTGGGAAATCTTGATCTGGATACAAATTGTGGAAAACGCTAGTGTATCTTGTAAATCTCAAGTTGTGTTTCTAATAGTGCCAACCAGTAGCTTGCTTTGTTATAAAATTAGGAAAATATTACCTGGAAATAACTTTCAGATAACAGGCAGGGTGCCATGTTCCTATTCCCAGGCTCAAATCCAGCATAGCTGGCCTTTCAGCAGGACAGCAGCAAAGCTTCTTGTGGCTTGGGGACAAGTGTTCTTGTAGGCAAAGGCTTGTGAGTCTCTGACACTTTGCCACAAGCTGGACGTGGGGTCTCTGGGGAGCTGTGTGTCTGAGAAGGGATTAATTTGCTTATGCCACCATGCAGACCACACTGCCCTCTGCTCCCACCCTGTTTGATTCACATCCTGGGTTGCTCTGTCTGGTACACTGCTGGCTGCAGCCTTTGGGAGTGGACTGAGGGAATTACTTATTCCCATCTGGATTGAGGTCCAGAAAATTTACTTAGAAATCTGTAGAAAACATTTCTCCCTTTTCTTCTCCAAGAATGTGTAAGACAAGCTTTATGCTGTCTTTGAGCTTGCTAAAAAGGGAACAGAAATTCATGCCTTTTTCCATGTGTTTATTTTGAGTCACAATTCTTCTGGGAAGGGTGATTTGTTTGTCTTTCCATGACAAATGACAATGGTTTAAGTTGCATCTCTGCCAACATCTTTGTAAGTGGTTTCAAGTAGTTTACTTACAGAGATTATTTCATCTGCCACAGAACATGAGGCAGCTCTTAGGTAGTGTCTAACTTGCACTGAAAGAGACCGTGGAAAGTTAGCTTAAGGCAGGAAATGTAAGGTTCAGTAGACAGTAGGATCACAAGAGCATGGAGTGATGGTTTGTATGTTGCACTTTGCGAAAAAAGAAATTATTTGACTTTTCCTCTCCTGATGGCACAACGAAGAACAGGAAAGACTCGTAACATTGGATGCACCGACTGCTTAAATTCTTACTCTCCCTCAATGAGTGCTCATGCTATTTAACCCCCCATAGAGTGGGAATATATAGTACCTAAGCATATATAATTTGGTGCTGAAGTCATTGCTGTAAGTTAATACAGTCTTTGTAAATGTCATTGTCAATGTCTTGTGGTTGCCTTGCTGAGCTTCAGAACGAGTCTGAAATTTCTATGCAGCAAACTTCTCCAGCTCTCACAGCTTATGGTCACTGGTTATCTACAGCAGGAGGGTCAGACTTTGGGGACTGCAGCTTCTTTCCAGCCTGCAGGTTTCCTCCCCCTTCAAGTCTGTTTTTTACTCTTGCCAGTACCCTGCCTTCTGTTTAAAAGCATTAGTAATACCAAATAAAGCTAAAGACGCTTGTTATAACAACGAAGTTGTTTCCTTTTTAATCAGAGCACATGCTTATGCCAGGTTTGGCATGAAGAATCTGTGTAAGTGTTTGGTTCAGGGCACAGTAAGCTGATCATTTGTTAGAAGTAGTGCATTACATATCATTTTGCTTTTAGTGGTACAATTTACTGGGAGGTTGGTACAAGCATTGGTAATATAATTTTTGCTTGGTTGGAGGTGGTTAAAACATAAAGAATGAAAATAATTCTCTTGCCATGTGTGCTGAATTGTGGTTTGGTAGCAGCAGTTGTCTGTAGCTAAGTGGCCATCAAAACCTTTCTTGGGGTGGCAATAAATTATAAAAAAATCTTCTGAAAATATCAGTTTTCAAAGAGTAAAAGATGCAGCAATTATTGTGACACAGGTTTGCAGTCTGTTTCTGGTTATCTTTTTGGCTGGAGAGTTGGGGTTTCTAATTGTAAGGTTAAGGAATCCTTTTTATCTATCTCTTGCCTCCTAATCCTATGCTAGACAGTATTGATTTCTGTGCCTTTTGTCTTCTGGGGAAGGAGACAATCTCTGGCTCATGCGAACATCTTGTTAGAGTCTGCTGAGGATTAGGGGGTGTGACAGTTTTCTTGCTGAGCCTTTTTATTGGGGATTTTTATGCCTGCTTTTCTGGGAGGTCTTTGAAATGTCTTTTATGTAGCAATCATTTCACTCTTTCTTTGTTGTCTCAAATGTTGAGGCTGTATTCTTATCATCTGTTCCTGTTTATATTCCATACTAGCTGGTCATAACAGTTTAGCTTGAAACTATCATCACACCGTGCGCTTCTGAATCACAGGAGTGTTGCTAACAGTTGCAAATTTGAGCTTTTTTTTTTTTTAAGGGCATCTGAAGATTTAGCATGGTAGTTTAGTATGAAATACTGATAAAGAGGTTCCAGATGAAAAACAGTCTGGGAGTGGAGTTGGGCTTTTCAAACATCCTCAGCCAGGTATAGGCACTTAAAAATGCTCCTGCTCTAATGAGGGAGGTCCCCCTTAGGGTGGTGTTCATTGTTCCAGCTCTACCTCATAGGTATGATAGGTGTTCAGTCTGGCCTAAACTCCTACAGAAATCAATGAAAGACAAGCCCATCCTGCTGCAAGTCATCCCACCTTGACTGAAGAGATTAAGCAAGGAAAAAATTGCTTTTTTGGAAGTCTGGTTTTGTCCCTACTCTCATCCCTCCCCCCCTGCAGTTGGCTACAGATAATTACCCAGACCAAAAACCAAACTCCTCTGAAGTCAGGTGATTGTCTAATCCTGGCCAAAGAAATGAGAGAAACTTAGCTTTTTTTAAGATTCTTCGTCTCAGTTTCAGGGAGTAAGGGGTTCAGTCAATGTATTTCAATACAGGTGAAGCAGTAGATTTTGTTTCCTGAAATTTTTATTAAATCAATGCTTTTATATCCTGAGTAGCTATCTTAAAACGTATGGACTTCTCATATCTTTTTAAATGAGATGGTATTTCTGACACTATGTAAGTTCAGGTACCAGCTGGGCAGATCCCAGATTTAAGGTTAGGCAAGGAGCCAGGGTTATGTAGCCTTGCTGATAATGAAGATACGAGAGACAGGTTTCTGGGACATTCACATAGGAAAACTGGTTGCATCACCTTCCCCTTTGATAAGGCTGAGGTAAAGATTTTGGTATTATGACTTCATTACCAAAACTGAGTGACTGATGTGCGCAAGACGCTGTTTCAAAATATTAATCTAGCCCAACTCCCATTTATTTCACTAAACAGTGTATCATAGCTTTTTGGAGGAAGAAGCTACCTGCATACGTGCTTATTTTTTGCTGCAATACTTTCCTGAAAGCTGGTTTCCTTTTTTTCTCTCCCTACCCGAAATTTGCCCCATATAACAGCACTTCCACCTGCCTTTGCTTACTGCCTCTCCAGCCTAATTTTTAGCGTTGAAAGCCATATTTAATACAGTTCAATTTCACACGTAACCACAAATCCCATTCTTCCAGATATGACCTCAGTTTATTTTATATCACACATCTTTTTGTTAAGATATTTTATACATAGCATAATATGCAATGATACGGCACTGATGTTTATCAAAATTGTTTTACACTGTACTTATTTCTATTCCTGTGTTTTGGATCATGTACAGTACAGCTGCAGATTAATACCACCTTTTAAAATAGGCTTAATGTGTTTATTTTCTTACCACATTCACTTCATCCACTAACTTGTTATATGGATTATATTTAATGTGAATCTTGTGGGACTATCAAAGGGCATTTATTTTCTATTGAAATAACAATTAAGATAACACTCAACTAATATAGTAATCAAATAAACCTGACAAATAACAAAAACTTTTTTAAAGCTGCAGAGGCATGCTAACAAATCTATTTGATCAATATATGGGATGTAAAAAAAGAGGAGACAAGATTGACTGATGAATAAAATGGAACTGACACAAATAGGCTGACAGCCAGTCGCAAGTCTCTTTAGGGCAAATGCAATTAACTTAGAATAATAGACTCAAATTTGATGGTTAGAAATGCATTTTTATTAACAATCACAGCCTGAATCATTATGCACTCTTATGAATAAAATTGTAGTTATACTGAAAGTCTGTGTATACATGTATGCATGTACGTACAAAAAAGCCTTGTTGAAGGAGAGCTTTATTTTTGTGACAGAATGGTTGTGTGGGATTTAAAATATAAAGCATACACAAGTATAAATCTAAATATTCAAACCAGTTATATAAAAATCACGTATGTAGTGTGCTAGTATTAATGATAAAGGCAATAAGCATCGGTCCCAAGACTGCTTGTTCTTTTGGGATGTGAAATTGCAATCAGGGATTTACAGATTTCATTCTGAGGCAGAGAAGTCATTACTAGAAACATAAGCTCATTCTCTTTACTTTAATAGCTATTTTAAATCATTCATTTAGAAAATACATTAACTATTTATTGTATAGGCAGTACATTTATATTGGCATTTCATTTTCATGCTTTTTTATAATCCTTTTTAGCAAATTATTTTATTAAAAGAAGATTAGAATTAGCAAAAGGATCCTACCAATTTTTGAAAATGCTACTCTTGAAGAAGGATATTTCCCATTATTAACAGGTATGCAGTATTAAAACTTTAAAGGAAGGGAAGAGATTCAATTGCTAGTGTGTCCTTTTTCTTTTGACCTTCATTGCAGTGGTTGATTGCTATTTGTAAATTGCTTTCAAAATTATTAATCTCATTTAATTTCTGAATAAATACATAATCTTCTTTTTTTTTCCCCCTCCCAAAAATCCTCTGTCTTTAGACATGAATAGAGCTGCCTATAGGATATGTTATGGTGCAGACATCTTTTATTTGTGGGAAAAGAGAAAAAAAATACCCCTTAATGCAGATGAACACCACACGGTACTGGCAAAATGTGACATGAATATGAAACCATCATACTGGCAATGCTTGGTGCTTAAATATCTTGAGAAAAAGGTGGAATAATAGGAAGTAAAACTGCACGGGAAATTGTTTAAATCCAGCGTTCTCCAGGCTCATGTTCGTGGTGAGCTACTGTCTGGGCAGGGACAGGAGAGCAGCAAGACATGATGCTCTGGTTCCCTACAGCATGAAAAACCTCACTCTGGTTCTCAGACAGTTCCTGGGGTTGCTGAGATGGATCCAAGCAACATCCACGCTTGGTTTTCTCCACCTTGACAGTAATTTTAAGCCTTCTCAATTCTCCAAAGTGAGAAATGCACAGACGTACCAGGGAGGCAGAACACCTCCTGTCTGGTAGGGGAGAGGCTCATGGAAACCATCGAGAACAGGGATGGTGTCTGGCTGGGGAACAGATTTTTCTGGTAAACACCTGGTGTCTGGGGAATTTGTCATTTTGGTTTTCTGCCTCTAATTAGCCTCAAAGTCATTACTGTGAGGAAAAAACTTCTTGGGAACTCCAACAGTTGCTGGAGATGTTCCAGCCGTTTCTTTTTCTCATAATCTATTCTAGATAATCACAGCAGCCCACCACAACACTTCGTGAACTGGCTTCTTGAATAGCTGGCATTGCTTATCCTTAGAGATAAGATGGATGGATCATATGTTATTCCAGCACCACCAAACCTGGTGTGTGCCTAAAATGGTAATAATCCTCTCGGTTTTGGCATAGTTGTTTTGTTTTGACCCAGAAATCACTGCAAACTACTCCAAGACTTGGATTGCTGAAGATGTCTCACAGATCTGCATTTGGTGTGGAGGGAGTTTGAGTAGTCCAACTTGTGTTATTTATTTAATGTCTCCTTCTTTGTAGACATTTTGCTAGAGACTGATGAAAGAAAAGCTACTTTTTTGAATGTGTTGCTAGAAAAAGAATGTTCTTTGACCACAGTTACTTCATATTTCAAATGAGAAACAGGTCTTACTAGACTTTGATAAGTTACTTTAGGTAAACTTAGACTGAGGAAGAAAGACCAGATGATCTCCTGATTTAGATGGGGTAGCTTCTTTAGAGTCAGTGCACAACTACTGTGTGGAACTGGGGCTGTGAGTTCAGTTCTACCAACTTGTTGGTTTTAGGCTACTGAAATAATGATTAGCTTCACACAGTGTTTCCTGATGTATGGTGATGTAAGAGAATGGAGGCTCCAGCCCCGCATGATGATAGACTAATTCTCCACTGATGCAATCATCCAACCAGAACAGGAATGACTCATTCTATCCATAAATATCTTGAGGCCTTTGTGCGATCATTTAAACTCGTTCACACCAACCTCATCTCATTTGCTTGAATGGCCTTTCTCCTGAGTTAGAATGATACATGTAAGAGAAAATCCAGGCCCTTAAAAATAAAATCATAATTAGTTTCTCTTAATAGCTGCTCTATTAAAAAGAGTCAGATCGTAACAAAATATATTAGCAAGAGACAATGCATCTAAGTACATTGGGGGTTTTTTCCTAACTCAGCAGCCACAGGCTTGTTGCTGATGTTTCGTACTTGCAATAGGTTTCTATTGGCATTCGTGTCCCATATTTTTTATATTGACTTCTCAGGATTTATTTTGTTTAAAGAAGATTAGAACTACCAAAATGTAATTACCAGGTCTTGAAAACACTTATCCTGAAAAAGATATTTCTCCCCAGCACCTGCCACTTTTGTTCCACTCCATCTTAAACCTGCTCTAGTTCTGAACTCTGATTTCACCATTTCGTGCTCCCAAAATATTAAAAGATTACATTCCCCATTGGTTTACACTTTCCTCAGTTTTTATCTTCTACAAATATGGCTTGGCCAAAACGTTCTTGATGAAATAAAAATACTTTTGCTTTGCTTTCTGTTCACCTCATCCTCGAGCAGGTGCCAGGCAATCTGCGGCAGCTCTTCTGCTACCTGAGAAATGTTCAGATATAGAAACACCAGGCCAGCCTCTGTTGTCACAGCATGGAAAGCCAAAAATAGATGACATGAGAACATATTTCTTCCAATGAAAATTTTTGCAGCTACGTGAAGTCTTCAGATAAGCAGGTTTTAGTGTTGGAAGAGAATAGTATTGGAATGAAGAATCTAGATTGTACATTTATAATATGAAAATAGTCTGTATAATATATGCTTAATTAGATAGGGATAGGCATATTTGAATATTCCTTCTTTCAGTGTTGAAGAATTGTGGCAACAGCTGGTCTTCAATGTCAGGTGTATGTTTCTTCCTTTTAATATGTTTGGAAAGCCACAAAATAAGTAAGTTTCTTCCAAAAGCCATATTTGTGACATATTTACTTAGCCATTCCCTGGTTTGCTGTGTGACTCAGGACTATCCTGAAGGCTGGGTTGCACCAGGCATCATCTTGTGTTAGGGCCATTGGCATGGGGGAAGATGGAATATTTTAAAGCTGAGGAATGGTGCTAAAAAGAATTACTGGTCATGCAGCTGCAAAAGTTATCTTAGTCCAGCTAGACCCAGCCTTCATGACATGAATGTCTCTGTGGGCTGAACGCTTAGGTGTTTTCCCTCTCATTTCTCCTTAAACATCGTTAAGTGACGGTGCCTGAAACTCTTCCCAGGGCAGAGAATTGCCTAATCATCCTTGCTTGGAAAATATTTCCCTAACATTCAAGCTATATTTCATTCTTTTCCCCAAATAAGCATAAAAGCTTAGGGGTTAGGGTCTCAGGTCCCACTGAGAAAGTGGGAAGTTATATAATGGGTACGTAATTCCGAGTGGAGTAAAGAAGTCAGCACTGCAGATTCTTCAAAACATGATATTTCTGGGAGAATTTGTTTCCTCCTGGTCTTGGTGGTGCTGCTTGCTTATGCTTTTCTTCACAGTAAAGGGTCACATTTTGTTCTCTCGTGGTTTTCTTTTAAATCAAATTACCCTTAAAGACACCCAAGGCAATTGCCATTTCAGTTAGGGTCTAAGTATGCTTGATGGATATCTTATTTATAATAGGCAGTGTCAGTGGTGCTAGGACAAGGGGTTGATTCTGCTTTAGCTTTTATGACAGTGCTAATAAAGTTCTCTGGTTCCCAGATAACATGTAACAGCCCCGTTACTGCAGTGCAAAATTATGGTTAAGATTCATGGTGGTTATTGTCCTGTAAATGTTCAGCATATTTCAGTGGTGCATTAGCACAAAGTTGCTGGAGTGACTGGTGATTTCTGCCATGGCCAGAAATTTGTCACACTAAATGCACAGTGCAGATACAGGTGAAACGTTTCTGTCCCTGAAAACTTGAGGTCTGCATAGACAGCTGAATTATGGTGATTTTACAGATGATAAGCTGCAATGTGGACACAGATTTATTTTTTGTGAAGAACACAAAAGCAGCTCAGGTAAAGTCAGGTACAAAACTGTGTTCATTTGAGTGCTAAATGGATAATGAAAAGTCTATTTTTTCTCCAGTTTTAAATAGTCTCAGCTATAGCCTTTATTCTCTATATCTTAAAAATCCTTGCTTCATTTTTTGCTGTCATCAGGGAAAGGACTACGTTGATTCACCTTCTAGGTGGCTTTCCAGCTGTATATGGTGTATATTTTTAATTCCTTTAGGTTCAGCTTGAATTGTTCATAGAACACTTACGTAATTTCAGTGAAAGTTCTAATGTTCTCCCAAGAGAAGCTGAATTTGTGAGGGTTGTCATTATGCTTCTTTTCAAACAATCTCTCCCAAAATTTTAAGGAAAGAAAACCACAAAATTGCACTAAAATGGCAAAAAACACCTATATAAAATGTTGCTTTCTTGTGAAAATAAGCAAAAGAACTGTAACTGCCTTGGTATTCAGAGTGGTCTATGGAGTTCTGTGATTTCTGGGAACAGGCTAGGCCAGTACAGTTATCCTCTCTGTCTGGAGCTCACAGAACCCTCCTCAGTAATTTTTCTTTCAGGTGGATTTATTCTTTGCTGCATTAGGGAACACAGTCAAACTCCAACACATCAGCAGAGATTCTGTCTCTAAATCTAGGTGCTGCTCCCTGAAAGCCAAAGGGAGTTTTGCCATGGACTTTGATGAAAGCAGGAACAAGCCCTTTATTTGCAACTTAAAGCAAGTAGGTTAGAATTATGAAGAATGATTATTTAAAATAGCAATGATGTAATATCAGTGTCAATTCCATTATTTTAACAGATGTAAATTTGCTCTGCTCTTGAACTCTGGTGAATTTTAATGGCAATATTAAAGAGATACTATTAAGACTACTTAAAAGAACTATTTGTAAAAAGTGTCTCCAGTTAGGGGGGGGGAAAAGTTTAAATTGCTTTTTTATTCAGTCTGCACAATTATTTATTGAAGGGTTTTTGTATATTACAAATTAATATGCATTAGAAGCTGAAAAGATCACACAATAATTCCAGTAGTCATTGAATATGGGAGAGCTTGCACTGTTTAGACAAAGCAAATAGAGTCTCTATCCAGCTGGAGTTTAGGCAGTCTTCACCATAGTGAACATAAGGCTTTTTATAATGTACAGTATGGACAATGTAGATGAAAAAAGCAGTTTAAAATCAGCTGCTTAAATAACTGTAATGTAAATTTACATACATTCCAAGGCAAGAGCCATGCCAACAGCTCCAGTGTTGTAGCTGGCTAATGGTGACTGCTGTCTCTTCCCTGGCAGTCCAAGGGACTCCAGGATTTGGAGGTACAGGATTCGGATCTGATTTTTAACAAAACCTGCATTCCAGTGGGGACACTGATGAGAGAAGGAGGTCACAGTGACCAGCCCTGGAGAGAGACCTCTTAAAATTTATGTACAAGGCTGTGAGCATCTGCCTCAAAAATATTTATTTTCTGGAGGGAAAGTTTAGTTTTAAAACCAATTCTAGGGCTTCAGTTCAGAGCTGATAAAATTAAATGTAAGATTTTGAACAGGCTGGTATTGCACAAAAAAGGTTATCAGAGGCCAGAAAAGTAGGTGTTGACACTTTTTTTTTTTTGGTGAAGAGTGATAAAACAAATAACAGAAAATGAGACTGAGAATCAGGGAAAGCCAGATTCTAACAATTCAGTACTGGCATTTTTATTAAGGGCTCATTTCTCTCACTAAAATCAATGTCAGTCCTTAGTGATTTTTACCTCATCTACTGCTATTAATTTTGAGTGCTAAAATTATTTCTGTTTATTTCTTGGCTATTTGCAAAGTTCATTGTCAGAGTTCATCTTCATTAAGAAGTGCTGGGCACTGGAAACTGCAGTCAAGGGTCTCAGCTACCCATAAAACTGGGTATTTAAAATATCTAAGTATTACATATACCTAAAGTAATCACGCTTCTAAGTAATTGCTTCACCTCCACTCCTATTAACCACCTTCATGGAGCAAATAGGCTGCTTTAGTGGTTAATGGCTGAAAAGGATTTGAGACCCTCAAATGAAAAGTAAAAATTCATCAGGTTTTTTTCCCTCATAAGGGAAAATAAGGTGCTTGAGCAGAGCTGGACTTTGTGAATTGTTTGACCTCGCAACTGTTTCTTCTGAGTAAAGTCTGGGAATGCATTCTTGGAAGAATTCAGCTTTGATCCTAGAGGAAATGTCTCTTTCCACTAGTTTTTATTTCCTCCTCTTGCTGCCCACTAACTTGAATATTACAAAGGGCACATCCATGAAACTTTCTCCAATTTTCCCTCAGAGGGTGAATCAGGCTTCATCTTCAAGTGACAGTCTTTCAGTTGTGCAAAAAAATGTCTTTAGCTCTGTAAAAGCCACCAAACTGAGAACTCTAGGCTGACCTACTGGGGCAGGAGAGAAGGTGGAGGGTGTGTTTGACTGTAGCATCTGGTGTAAACTCACAGATGGATAGACGCAGGCATCACTGCATATAAATACATCTCCATGGGTGGAAAGAGCTTTTTTCTGGCAATGGAAACACACCATGAGTAATATTTTTTTCTGTTTTCTCTGCATGTAACAAGGTTTTCTATATTATGCAGCAAACCATAAGGATCAGCTGCTCAAAGTGCATCTCCTTGGCCACCAGGTCACCCTGGTTGTGACACGACTGACCCAGAGCAGAGGAGTCGGTGCAGCCTGTTTGCAGCACAGTTGACCCAAGCAGCTTTAGCTCAGCATAAAGTTTTAAAGCAGAGCCAAATGCAGCCTAACAGGCAAAGCTTGAAAGGGTTTCCCTGCCAGAACTCAAACCCTGTGCTGCCAGTCTGCTTGTGACTTATTGGTATGGTCTACACAGTGCTCTTGAGATTAATAAATATATAATCCCATATCCCATTACCACACAGTGTTTGAAACATTTCCCATTAACAAAATACAGCACAAGCAGGTAAAAATATCAATACATCTCATTAGTGGGGGAAAAATGGAAAATATGTATAATATTAAAGCCAAGTTTTGGGCTCTTGGGAGAAGTTCAGGGGGGTGGGGTGGGGAATGTATTTCTCCAGGTGGTCTCAAGTGGAAGGATAGAGTTTCTTGACTACACCAACAATTAGAAACAGGGCAACACTGTAGCCAAGATGTGGCCTCTAATCAAAACCAAGGCATTCTTCATCTTCTATCAGAAGCAGATTCAGCAACAGGCCTAAGCACAAGCCTAACTTCAAACATATGAATAATTCGGGTGACTTTGCTCTTGAAATCTTGGCCTAAAGAATCGTATCTGATGTTTTCATTTTGTCATCATGTGCATAGGTTGTTTTGGGTTGCACAGCAACTTGCAGTGTCCTGTGCTCTGATTTTCTTCAGCAGTAATAGAGAACTTGAGAGTGACAGAAATGAAGGTGGGGCTAAAGTATGGGGAGGTTGAACACTTGGGAAAAATAATACAGGAAAACTGTGTGTGATGAATACATGCATTGCAGACCCATGGCTTGAAAACCAAACAGACCAAATCACCTAAATCTTTGAATGGCAAAATCTTTTTCTCCCATTTTTTAGGAATGTTGGAGACTGAAATCAGCACCGCAAAATACTGTTGGTAGGAATAGGAGAGGAACATTGACATTATTAATTTCAGTGAGCAGATTCTGTTCTCTAGGTCTTCATGGCTGGCCCTCTGTTAAACCACCTAAGCCTGGGCATAGGAAAGCAGATATTTAATTTGGGTTTTGGGTCTGGGAGGGACCTTGTTAGTTGCTGGACTCTGCCTGAAAGAGGAGGTTCAGATGGACCAAAATCCTTTTATCCTTGCAAGGTTGTGCCCATGGCAGGGAGGTGGGAACAAGATGATCTTTTTAAGGTCCCTTCCATCACAAAATATTCTATGATTCTAAGTAGATAAGCAGCTCTTACCTCGTTTTCTTTTTTTGCTTTTTGGGTTGAAATAATCAAACCCATAATTCAATGGTGGGTTTTTTTGTGGAAGCAGCTCTACTTGGTATAGATTTAAAGGGTAAAATACACCACCTCTTGGATAAACACAAGCATGTAGTAAATCCTAACGTTTCCTACCATGGTTTAGGATACCTTAGACGAAACCTGGTGTACCAGTTTTTACCTGGGATCTTTCTAACTCACTGTTAATGTAGTGTTTCTGGAAAGTTCTTTATGGAAAAAAAAAAAAAAGAAAAAACAGCCAAAGAAATTAGAAGCTTGGAACGGGAGGTCTGTTGGTTTTCTGCTCCCATAAATTGCCTGCGAAGCACACATGACTGTTCAAGGGCCCGTGTTGGGGAGATGATTCCCCTGGCAGAGCAGCACCACATGTTCCTGCTTGTCCATGTGCTCCGTGCAGCTGGACAGTGGATCACGTAACGCTGTCAATGCCAGCTGACCATCCCAGGGGGCCCTCAAAACTGTAAATAGAGTGGGCAGAGAAACCTCTCAGAGGCACAGCACTACCTGTGGGAGAAGGAATGCTTGAGCCAGCTGCCTAAGCCTTGTAGTCAAGGCCACTTGACAGGTGGCCGTGCCTGACCCAGGGCTCTCAGTTTGTACCAACCTCCTGGCCACAGTCTCATGCCCAGAGCCTGGATGTCTTCCAGATTGGCTAAGAGGTCACTGGGGGGTGACCTGGGGAGCTGAGGGGAGGCTGAGGAACTGCTATGCCCTGCAGACCTAAGGACAGGCTCCTTGTAAGGTGCTCAGGATAACTGGGGCTCCCAAATGCTCTTGCTGACATTGCACTGAAAAATCATTCTATGAGCAGAATGGTGTGTGTGCAGCTAAGATTTTACTGTTGTTTTAGTTTATGTATTAAATCTATCTTTAATTGAGGAAGCTCTTGACTATATAGTCAAACTCTTGTACCATCCATACTCAGCCATTCCGATACCTACGGGCTTATGTGGTATTTTGCTCACCCTTCCCACGTGTGATGTCCCATCCCACGTGGTCTCCTGAAGCTCCTGCTGTGTTCCCACCTTGTCCATCTTCCTCCCTGTCTCCAGGTAGCCCAGGCAATACCTACCCAAGGAGATCCAATAAGAAATGAGGGCACTACAGAGCCAGCCAGCAGGGGTATCTGGCCATGGGAGGTGTGACCTTGTGTACCACCCCGTAAGGTTCATCAGGCTGTGCAGCAGGAGAACATGGAGAAGAAAATTTTTAGCAGGCAGGATGAGAGTCAAGGGAAGATGAGTTTAGATGTGGCCCAAAAGACACTACAAAGACACGTGCACCATTTTTTTTCTCCAGAGCTGATGAGGATGCATCATTATAGACCAATCATCCATTGCTCAGTGTTCCGACAAGTCTTTGTTTTATGAAAATGTACAGAGATAAAAAAAGCACAACTTGGGAAAACGATGGCATTTTACATATAAATCTGTTTTATTCTGTGTGAAATTTAACTGAAATGATCTTAATGATTTATGTAAAGTGAAATATTGGGTTTTCCTTTTTCTTTCTCTTTTAGCCCTGGTCTCACACAGGCATATTAATGAGTATTTGTCAAAGTCACACTGTTTGCTTACAAGGTACGAAGGCTTTTTAGACACTATAATGACAGCTTTTGATTCACTTGATAATATTTAGAATAAGCCATAAAAGCCAATCTCTGAACGAACAGACCGCTTTTATTGGCTTTTAGTGCTATTACTGCTATCGTAAGTGGTAAATTGGCCTAATGCAAGTAATACTGCTGTGTCATACTGTAAAAACCACTGCTTAGTTTTTATATTTTATTTATTTTTCATGAAAAAATTTCAAGGTATGGGGACTGTACTATCCTTCTACAAGTATTGGTGATTCCCTCCAAGCCAGAGCTGGAGAAGCTTCCACTGCTGTTTGCAATTTCTTTGCTCAGTGATTACCACCTCTGATGGAACAGGGTTGATCAAAAAGTTGGGGACCAGGAGTGTGAGCAAAGTGAATATCTTGCTGAAGCTCATGGGCTATTTATTTATTTAAATCATGAATAAACTAGGAAAAGAGAAAAGATTGCTTAGCTGGAAGCTGAATTGGATATATTTCAAATACTTTATGCTAGATTTTATATGCCTTGTTTTATAATAGCAATAGTATTTTTTTAAACAGTAAGCACTTAAAATATCTGCTGACAATAAATTTGTTCACCACATCATCTAGCCAGAATGACTACCAGGTGCCATAATTGCTCTTCCTATGATTCTCTTGGCTTTCTTCCCCTAATCTCATCACCTCTTCTATTGTTTTGCCCACTCCTGGAATATAAGCGTGGATTTCAGAGATTTAAAATTAACCTACAATTTCTTCTTTTTTTAATAAGGAAATTTGTTTATTTAGTATTTATAGATGAGGGAAACTGTTGAGAAAGTGAAACTGAAGAGACTTGAATTGACTTTTGAGTTTCCATCCTTTTATCTCCCCCCTTCTTCCCCTTTTCCCATGAACTTTCATAGTGGACACTCTTCAGTGGTCCTTGTTTGAGGGGAAAAAGTGTAGTGTGTTTTAAATTTAGTTAAAACTTGAATATTCTGAAGGCAAATAAAACTTCATCATGGTGTACTGTGTGGTTATTTAAAAACTGGTCTAGTGACAGAGAAGTCTGAGTAATAACCGCCAACTTAACTTGGATAAATGCTTGAAATAATTATTCAGATTCAATATGCTGTAGGAACAGGAAGAATCATATTCCAATTTAAATTTTGGCATCCAAGCATTTGTGGATACATGAAAGCATTTTGGCATAAGTTTTAGTTGCCATGGGCATGTAACTAAACACAATTTTTGCTAGTAAGAGGGTTTAACTTCTATTTAGGACAACTATCTTTACAAAGATCACAGAGCAGAATGTTCTCTAAATCTGATGTCAGAGTTTTCTTCAATTGGAAGATACTGATTTGACCTGTATCTTACTCTGAAGAACTCAAGTGGTCTTATTTACCTAAAATCTATAGTTCCTTTAAATTACAGGTGCAGTGGCATAAGCAAAGAGTGTTCCTAGTTGCATCTTTGCTCTAGTAGCATCTTTTTTCTTTTGAAGCTGTTTGTAGACATATTTCAGCAAGAAGAACATAATCTGTCAGGAATCAGTTCTCTCACGTCTCAACAATATCATGGCAATGTTTGTTTTTCTGTAGAGCACAGCAGTGAGTGGTGCATCTACTTCTCTATCTCTGGAGCCCACTGATGTATTCAGGCAGAAGTTTTTCTTCCTGGACATATTTCTGTGCTGTGTGTATTCATTTATATGTGAGAGAAGACAACATTATCATGTTTAACTGCTGCAATCATAAGCACATTATGTAGACAGATAATAAACAATCCATCTGAATTTATGATTAAGTTAATTGTGTCTGTGTTTTTCTTATGTGTTTATTCAGATTAAAGACTGAAATTAGAATGAGACTATATAATCAAGAGACCCTAAGAGACTGTTTAACTCCTATAAAATAAAAATCTAATTTAGTTTAGGGGGATGACAAAGATCTCTGCAACACTGAAATATCACTTAGGTGGTGAAGAGACCCCGTGCAATTCTCTTCAAAGAGATGAATCTCAGGAGTAGTAAGAGTTATTAAGGAACTCATCTGACACTGAGGGCTTCAGCACCTAATTTTTGCATGTGCCCTTCTGCCCAGCAGGCACCAGACTCCCAGGTTCAACCCTCTATACAGTGCATGCAGAAGGTCAGGCAACTGGGACCGATAAGCTGAGGGGAGAGGTGAGGAAACAAGGAGTTAAAGTTGGATGCGGTGTTGAGACCACATCTCAAGGTACTGGATAGCTGAATACTCTCCCTGACAGGAGTTAGAGCCCATCTCCTGCCCTTCACTCAGTGTCCTTCCCTCTGTCTCTCTGGAGCACTGAGCTTTAAGTGGTCAGTGCAGACAGAGCCACTTGGGAATCTCCAAACCATGATATTACACAGAGTACCTGATAGCTGGGGATGAGAATTTTCCTCTGGAAGGAGTGAATTTGAGTACTCTCATATGTTTGTGTGCTCAGAGCCCTGATCAGAAGTCACAGATCTGATCACCAAGCTGTTCTGAGAAGGGTTTTGTGTCCAGGATTTTATTACTGGTCATTTAGAGCAGTCACTCCTAATGTCTCTTTCTATTTGGACTTAGTTCTAAATATGTATTTTAAAAATAGATGGAAAGTATTTCTGTTGAATCTAAGCTAACAAGAAATATTTAAACTAATTTCACTTCTGATCTTTTTTTCCTGTAATATCTTTCAAAAACAATAGACCACCAGCCTGTCCAGTATTTAGCCCATCCTCACAGCACTTTGTCTTGAGTACTTGGAGGCAGTTTTATTTTAGAGAATGATTATAAATCTTCAGTGAGAAGAGGGGAGGTCTATTTTTTTTCATAACCTAATTATATTTAGTCTAAATATGTCATTGAACTGCGCCAATAATAAGGATTTTGCTACACCTCTCTATGACTGTGACGGTCAGTTTGGCTCCACATACCAGAGTGTAATCTCCCAGGCCTATACAACACCTTCTGAAAACTGGCTCTGAATAATCCATGATTATTCTCCCTTCTAACTCAAAGTCAATCAGGCCTACATAGTTTTTGTTGTGATAGGCTTGTACCACCTCAGTTCTAGCAGAGCAGTTTGGCATTTGACCCTTCCCTCTATGAACTGAGCTGGTAAAATGAGCCATGGCTTTGTTCCTCCTGCTGCAGTGATGCCCTGAGATGATTAGTGGTATCTATTCTTAAACGTATTGGGACAAATCAGATTTTTTGCAGGCCAGTGCAGCTCCGTTGCTTTAATGGAACTACTCATCGCTTTGACACTGACCCTTAGGCTAAGATTTTCCATGAACCAGTTTGCTGTCTTAAGTAGGAAGTGCTATGGAGGGCCTTGGACATGTGGGTTCTGCTTTAATGTTTATGTTGCTGAGATACTCAACAACTAAAGAGTGTCTGTAGTGTTATTTCGTGTTTTGTACTACTGACACAGCTATGGGCAAAATTCTGAATATTTTGCCCAAGTACAGCAAATAATAGAATTGGTCTGGAAAACTTCCAGTAGTGAATGAAACAATATATTCAGGTCTTCCCCAGCACCAACAGTTGAATGAAGTAAACTTTTCCTTCTTAGAATTTACTTAGAAATTTACTTCAGGCAATCAAACCTAAATAAACATTTATGTCTGTTCTTTACAATAGATATGCAGGATATCCACACATAGGAGAGTGACCTTAAACCTTTAAAACTTTAACGCTATCACCCAGAGAAGTGCCCCTGTCTTTACTGTACATCCAAAGTCTTACATCTTCAGGGATCTTCCAGCTCAAAGATCAAGGACCCCTCAGTTTATAACATTGTAATTAGGAGTGGTGAGCTGGGACCATTGCAGATTTCATATACTCCCTCTCCATTGGAAGAGTCTTTAAATCTGCTGTTTTACAACTTAAAGGCAGGGTTGTCTTCATTAATTCATTTGGTCATAGTCCTGAAGCTGACAAGGCATCTTCCAGGAATTTGAGCCCCCTGGGATCCTTGTCATCAGTTTTTAAATGCGCTCTTTTTTTGTGTGTAGTGTTCTTATCTGGAAACAGTCTGCTTGGATTAGAACATTCATCTGAGAAGCATTTGGCATTTTCTCTTACATAAAACTGAGAAGTCTTTCTTTGCTATCAGTCTTCTATAAAGCTTTTCAATGCAATGACTTAATTCAGGCTGAAAGAAGAGAGTGAAATATGCTTCTGGACCCAAGTCAGCAAAATTCAGGAAACAAGTGTCCAAGCTTGTATGTAAAACTGCATTCATTGGCTTGTGAAATTTTAGGAAGAAATTCTAAAAATGTCATTTAACTCCCTAAATGAAAGGATGCAAGTCAGATCAAAACACTCTGCTGGGAATAGTCTCAGCAAAACGTATAAGCCTTGTACTTTTACTCCAGTCCTCCCAAACCAGGGATAAAACTGGAAGGTTGTAAAAACTGGGAAATTCCCTGAGTATCTCCAGGACAATTCTCCTTCTGCAAAACCGGTCTCATGGCATTATGTCCTTCCCATTCTATTAATGCTTGTAAAAGTCTTTTGAAGCCCCTGGGTAAATGAGAGAGGAGTGTTCTGGGGGAAAAGGCATTTTTGAGTGCTGCCGTATAGAAAGGTTTTCCTCTTATCCCAGGACCAGGCAGTGGGAAGTTTTGGTGAAGTCAGGAATAGTCTGCTCCTGTGTTGGATTTCTGGGATGTACCACGAAGAAATGGGGCCCAGTCTCACCCAATGGGATTAATACTGGAATAGGGTATTATTTGAATAATGTCACTACAGCCAGGTCTATGATATAAGTAAATCTCTCTTTTCATGTGAAATGTAGTCCTTTTAAGGGGTGAAATATAATCCTGAACAGAGGCTCTCTTTACCACTTAAGCCCTATTTTATGGTTTAAGTGCTGACCTTGCACTGACCCTCAGTACAGGGCTGAATTTCACCCTACAGCGAAAATCTGCTGGCTGGAGAAGTGGATTAAAGAAATTGGGGCTAGACTTTTTACTGTTTGCAAGACAATGAAAACAGGCTTATTTTAGACAAAAATGTTTCTGATTTATGAGAATTTTAGTGCAAAAAGGAGCTATTTTGGAGAAAGTCTTGAGATTAGAATTTCAGTTATATTTTTGGCAGGAGAGCAAGGAAGCCATTTCATTAACTTTTCACTGGAAGTTATATATGGAGGGCATTTGTGTACACAGCTGGGCAGCATAAAACAGGAGGGCTTTGTGTGAAAATATCCTGAAACGAAATTTCATTTCTGTATGACTTGGATCTGCGTTCCTGGGCTGCCGTGGCCAGTTTGGGATGAAACCATGGGAGGGCAGTGTGAGGCCCTCACACATTTTTTCCCCTTGTGTTTGCAATGGATGCAAAAATAGTGAACAGACCACTGTGGTCCCTGTGCAAAATCAGTGTCACCTTTTATAGCTTTATGTCCGTCAGATAAGCTCCTGCCTGCTCCCACGTATCCATATGGCTGTAATCATCGAGTGATACCGAGAGATTTGTTTGTAAGGAACTCCAAAAGCCACATGCTGAGGCTGGTGTGAATTTAGCTCCGCTTTGACCTCCCTCCTTTCCCACCAGATGGCTGCTAATCTGGCACTAAATCACTGCCATGGTGGAAAGAGCCCCTGGCCCTTGTGGAAGAGGCAGGTCCATGGCCGTGGCTGTGCTCTGCAAGGTGGGACCATCCCAGAGTCAGCTCCTGGGAGTGCTACTCGTCCTTGAGTGCTGCCTTTATAAAGGCATGTCTTGTGTAGCTTCCCGATTTTACAGGACCCTCTAATGACCATGCTTGGTTAGGGGCCCAGAGATGCTTCTTGTTTGGGGTGTGAGGATCTGCTTGTTGCACATTGAATCACAGAGTGTTTTGGGTTGGAAGGGACCTCTAAGGTCCTCCACTTCCATCCCATGCCGTGGGCAGGGACACCTTCCACTATCCCAGGTTGCTCCAAGCCCTGTCCAACCTGGCCTTGGGGACTTTCAGTGCTGGGGCAACCACAGCTTCTCTGGGCAACCTGTGCCAGGGCCTCATCACCTTCATAATTTCTTCCTAACATCTGATTTAAATATCTCCTTTTTTT
>VZTE01000186.1:683489-755126 GCA_013397775.1 Eulacestoma nigropectus
TTTTTTACTTCAAAACACTTCCCGCTTTTCCTTTCACTCTCTCACCATGGAATCCTGTGAGTGCATGAAGCAGGTGGGGACACAAGTTCTTGCAGAGGACATGTCTCTAATATTATCTTCAAGTTATATTGGCTGCTCTTTATTTATACGTGTACGTTCATATTCTAGGCACTGCCATTTATGTTATTTTGTGCATGTCAGGGCAAACATACCTAAGTGGGGATAACACATGCACTGGGGATTCCTGCTCTAGTTTTTCATGGCAGATAACTTTTGAAGTTCTTCTTTGCTAATGAACTCAATGTTTCATTCTGCCCTGATGTTTTGTAAGCACTAACATGGGGATCTCTGTATCTCCATCCAAAACTGACTCCCATCTCCAGCAACAAGCTCTTCCCCACAGGAGGAAGAAACTAATAACTATCTCCACTCCTACATAAAAAAAGAGTCATTGTCTGGTTTTGCTGCTATATCCCAGGCTTTTCTTGGGTTGGTTCACATCAGTGCTAAGGTCAGACAAGCAGAACTGCCTTTTTCTCCATGCTCATTCACACTGATTCTGGTTGATTTGCATGTGATGGTCGGATGCATACCCTCCAGATGCTGGGTTTCTCATCTGTTGTGTAATCTTTAGAAATAATAGTCCTGAAGAATATTCCATACTATCAGAAAACATTGCTGGTGTATATGTTCTTTACCCTGAGACATCTTGGAATAGAACTGTAAACATTTCACCATCCTTGTTCTCACTTTCAGCCCTGGGAGTCTCTCATGTTATCCACATCTAGACTTCAGTGCTAAATGCCTCAAGAGATAGATATGTTTTGGGACTTTTTTAGAGTCTAAGCAAACCTAGAAAACATATTTAACACTCTTCTCCCCTGTTTGCACGTTGATTATTATTTCATTATGGTTCTACAATCTTCTGGTGCTGTAGATGACCCTTCACCAGAAAAAGGCTTGTAGCACAACCAAGAAATAAAAGGAAAGGATAAACGTGTCATTGTTCTTTTAAAAAAAATACAGACCAAGGCCATGATTATGTACATGTTTCTGCCCCAGACTGTGCTGACTTGTGCAATATTTTTGTCCCCATGTCATCTTTAACTCCTGTAAGTTTCCTGGTGCACCTGTGGCAGGGTTGTGAGGGCACATCAGTGAGTAAAAATGACTTATTGAGAGGCAGAGGCATGAGCTGAACTGTTTATGCTCTTCCTGCTGATAAGATACCGCCCTAGATGCCCAGCCTACTGTTTTTCTGTAATACTTTTCACAAGGCTGGTTTGGTTTCTGTTTTGCTTTGGGGAAGTTTTCCCTCAGAACTTGGCTTTGATTTCTGCTCCTAGAGGGTTCAAGACAAAAACAAATTATCCTCTTCCAAGAAAAAGTCGAAGATAAATAACTGGCAGCCAGATCAAAATCCCCCGTGCCCTGATTAAACAGTTTCTAATGCTGAAAGTCAAAAATTTGTAGATACCTTATTTTGCTGTTGTCCCACTGTACTACCAGTCCATGAGCTTTTATTTTGCAAAGCATTAGGAAAAAATGAAGTCTAGGAAAGACATTAAAACCACAGCCTAGTTGTTTATTTCTGATACTATGTGGTTCATGACTGTTTCTTTTAGAAGGAACAAATAATCAATACAAAACCATGAATAAAAATAACTTTTCTTTAACACTGGATGCTAAAAGAACATATAGTCTTCTTACTGTGCCTGATGGAAACAGTACAAGTCTGTTCTCCACAATTCTTTGTTTATTGGAATGCCTGAAATCTATACATGAGGTATTTTTAAAACATTTAAACATAGAAGTTAAGCTTCTGCTCTAGACAATTTGTTTCAGCATATTCTAAAATCCCAGTGCATACCACAGAAGTGCTTAAAGCAAAGAAACAACAACAATTTTTTTTTAAAAACAAACTTCAATTTAAGACAAAATAATTTCCATATTCTTTTTTCAAGGAAAATTTGCTTTCCTCATGAGATGCAGTCAGTTACTGACTCAGCTGGTATAGAAGACCTTCAAGGACCAATTCTGCTCTGTGGCACTTTGGAAAGGAGAATTGCCAATAGTCAACACTTGGCTCTTTCTGAGAGACTGTAGCTCCTCCAAGTACAGAACAATCAAAACGTTGCTAATGATCCTGAAACTCTGCATGGGATATCCTTAGGAACTGGAGAAATAAAAACTTGTTAAGTAGCATCACTAAGTGAAATGAGCTCCGGTAAGGTACAGCTGTGAGGGATGTACCTGGCTCCTGGAGGAGGTCTGGACCAGAAAGTAAATGACAATATGGGACTCTGAGTGCCCTGCCATCAGTTTTACGCTGTTCAGAGACATGTTAAAGTCCCCTGGACTTTTATATCCCTTTGTAAAGTTGCAAATCTCTTGTGTTCTACTCTCTAGCGATGGAATAAATACTCAATTCAGTTATGAGTTTGCTGTTTGCCCATTCAGCTGTATCCCTCTCTGGGACGCTCAAACTACAAAGTTTCTGCTTGCAGAGTTGCTATTGAAGTTAACTGACCCCCTTGCCAGCAGAGGACTTTGGATGTCCTGCAAAGCCAAGTCTGCATCTTGGTCAGTGAGCCCTGCTGGTCTGTGAGCCCTGCTCCAGCAGGAGCTTTTCATTCTGCGCAAATGCTGTGTAAACATGGAAGGCTGCAAGGCAGGAACATTAATTCAGGCCTAGTTTGCTGCAAACTCCTTTGCAACTAAAAGATCTAATGTACAATTAACTACAGGAGCTTAAAATAGTGATGCACATCTTACAGATGACGTAACAGTGGCTATAAATGTGCCTTTTGCCCAATACCCCCATAGTTAGTGTTTTCAAAATATGAGGTCACTTAATGAGTCTTTACAAAATAATTTTTTTAGGATTAGAATACAACCGTTCTCATTAAAAACCATCATTTGCACCTAACCATGGACATTTAATTTCTTTTCTGTGTATCTTGAAAGTCTACTCTTGGAAATTCTAATTCAAATCCTACTTGTTGGTATGAAATGCAATAAAGTGATTGTGCTATGACCAACAAATATGCATAAAGATGTAATAAGATGTGTTCTAACTTGGCAAATCCATTTTTTTCAGCAAGAAATATATCCACCTTCCTTCTTTGTGTACAAACAATAAGGAAATATTTCCAATTTTTTCTTTTTTTTTAAAAAAAAGTAGCTTAACAAATAGAATGTAGTATTTGAAATACTGCTATTTGTTGCAAATTAGTTACTTAATGCTCTTTATTTTTCAGCCTTTAAAACCTGAAAGGTCCCCATACTTGTATTTTATGACTTCTCTACATTTGAGGGTCTGTGTTTCTGTACGTACAAACCGCTGACTACTGAAGTTACTTCATTCTAAGATAACACACTGCAGAATCCAAAGATTCAGGCTTGATCTTTACTCAAGTTTGAGAACATGAAATTAATATTAATCCAATTCAGTAACGGGTAATGTTAATAAAAACAGTAATTAAACATTTCAGTTAATAAAACTTTCCATCAGAATTAAGATGATCATCCATACTTCTTACAGTTCAAGTCAAATAAAACTTTCCCAGGAATGCAAGGACATTAGAAAAATGAGTTTCAGATTACTTTAAAATTTGGTAATTTAAGCCTTTCTGTACCAAAAGAAATTGTATGTTCATTTTACAGAGAAGTCAAGCTATGGAATTTTTATGGTAGAAATTTCAGGCCAAATTTTGGCCTATAAGGTATTTTTCTGCATTTTTCTTTAATAAAAATTAAAAAATGGGAAATGTCTGAACACAAACCAGTAACTAATAACTCAATGTAACTTACCTTTTTTCAGCCAAGAAATATTTTGCTTGTCATGTTCAAAACTTTCAGCTGGTTTGATTTTTACCTTGTCTATCTTGTCCTCTGACATCTGTGGGAGAGAAAAGAATTTAGGGATGTCAAGTTCTCTTAAAGAAAGTTTGACAGAGAAAGCTGTCCTCTGTTTAGATTCCTGCCATAATAAATTGTGCATACTTACACAGACACTTTTTTTTCCTGCAGATTATTGATACTATATAATATCTGAGCCGTTGAATTTATGTTCTGTCCCTAAATGCTTTATCAATATTACATGATTGCTGTTTGTAGAGGGATGCTTTTGTAATGTAACTATAAATTACATTATGAAATGAATTATAAGC
Organism: Eulacestoma nigropectus; assembly: GCA_013397775.1. Taxonomy (NCBI): domain Eukaryota; kingdom Metazoa; phylum Chordata; class Aves; order Passeriformes; genus Eulacestoma; species Eulacestoma nigropectus. The sequence goes on from VZTE01000186.1 coordinate 687,662, forward strand.
TCAAAGCATGGTGGTAATAGATAAACACATAACATATAGAATAGGTTCGGTCAGGCTGAGGAGGAGGCATCCAGGCTGCCTGTTTATTGTGGCTCGAAGTTGCTGTAAAGCCTGCTGTCAGAGAGGTATAATATATAAATAGTAATAAATATTTATAAAGGCATCTTGAACAAAGTGTACCCCCACCCCCCCAAAAAAAAAATCTTTAGTGTCACCAATTTATTTGCTGTAATGAGAAGAATCCCGAACAAGTCCCGGTACCTGAGGGCATTACGTGCACAGCCCCTGCACTGTGGTTTACTTCCACTGCCTGCTAGGAATAAGATTAGGCAGTCTGAGCTTCTCCTGACTGCTTTATATTGCCACTGAATGCAGTTAGCGCAAGCATTTCTCTATTTTTACCTGTATCTCCCACCTGGGGCAGAAAGCAGCAGGGTTCAGGCGCAGAGGAGAGGAGCTTTTGGCCGAATCCCTCGCTGGGTGTTGGTGTCCAGCATTCCCACACACCGGCAAACCGAAAGGATGAGCAGTGCACTCTCTGCCTGCCTGCTGTGTGGTGCCAGATTTGTCTTGCTGCCAGCATCAGCCAACTTACTGCTGAGGGTTTGGGGTTTTATTTCCCCTGCTCTCCGTTGTTGTTTGCACGCACTTCTAGAGCTGGGGAGGGTAAGGAAGGAGGAGGGTAATCAGCATCCCAGCACTAGTGGAGTTGTAAAAAAAAAAAAAATCAGAAGCTTTTCAAATAGAAAAGAATTGGTTTTGGAAACGTTATTACTGCAGTTCATAACCCAGTGAATCTGTGAGAGGAGGAAGAAAATAGAAAGGGAACCAGGAAATTAATAGCAACAAATCAGATAAATGTGTCATGGTTTTGGCTAAATATAAGTTAAGATACTGAAGGATATAGAAATTAGACACTAAATATCTATTTACAGCTGTCACTTTGGCAAAGAAAGGCTCTCAGCCCATGGGGAGGTGAGTGCTGTGACCCTCCCCAGCTCAGGAGGGTGAAATCCATCCTCACCCCGAAGGGCATCTCAGCCCTTACCTCCAGTGCCACAGGGCTGAGTGGTCCCTGCTGGCGACAGCACAAGGGCTGGGTGGGCTTGACAGCAGCACAGCCTGGACTATGTCATGCCTTGAAGGCACTGCAAAGTTAAGGTTGTTAGTTGTTTTTAAAAATGCCCTCACCATAGTTACTGGCAATATTGCTCTAATGGTAGTAGGAGTAGGGTGAAGCCTAAAGAGAACAAGATTTTAGGGTGCTCAGGCATTTCGTCTTTTCATATACGACAAAAAAAGTCACTCTGCTTCCCAGAACTGAATTTTGAAAGGGTTGATTGTGGAGTAGGTGCGGAATTACTCATTTATCATACTTTTTAACTGATATTTACAAAATTTCAAGCAGCATTTGTCACCAGATACTATAATCCAGGATTCCAGTGCTTAAGTGTGGCCAATAAATAATAACATATTCCCTTTGTTATGACAATTATCTTCCTCTATTCTCCCATCACATGTCATTCTTGCTAGAAAAAAATGTTTTCTTTCTTTTTTTTTAAAATCTCCTGTGGCAACATGACCGAGATTCTTCTACCATCTTTAGCTAATTGTGAATTGCATGCTAAGTGTCTACTTACCTCTCCAAATTGCAATGATTAGTCTTGCATGGTTTGAAAACCTATTTTAAGCAGGGTACTTCAGAAGTAATTGCAACCACAGGGGGGAAAACTCTAGGGGTAGTATTTTAAGATCTTTGTTCATTATCCTTGGATGCAGCTTTGAGAATCATGTATTTTCAATTGCAGTTCCTCTTTCTCCCAGAAACACCTATTTTTCCATGCTGTTGCATCTGCAATGTTTTAAATTTATCGCTGGTGCTGGTTCTTCAGCTGGATTTGTCAGGCTATGGAGCTCCTGGTGGGTCCTAATAAAATCATCTGGGCTCCACACAGAGCTGTCTAGAACCTCTCTGATTGTAACTTGGACCTGGTGCTTCTCTGCATTTCAGAAGCCACTGTTTAAAATGAAGATATGGGTGGTTTCCAAACTAAACTAGAGTGAAAATTCTCTAGTTCATCTGGCACATCCTCGCTGTTTTTCTAGAGGTTTTGTCAAAATCCTAATGCCTCCCCGAGAAAGTAAAACAGATGAGGAGAAAGCCTTTCTAAAACCACAGACCTGAAAGCTGCTGTTGCTTGAGATAACAGCCCCTGAAGTCTTGTCCTTCAGGGTTTTTGTCACTTCAATTCTCTTTGAAGCCGGCGGGAGCCAGGACTGAGCCTGGACTCAGCCTCCAGGAATGCGAGCAGCCAGTGGTGCTTGAAGGCAGCCCGTTGCTGAATATGTCCCCCAAACCATGACAATACCAATTTGACAACACCAAGCAAACACGAACCTGACTTTATATCAGGTTTCACACCTTTGTATTTGACCTTACACCTGACTTTGAGCTTCAGCAAAGGTAATGCAGATTAGTGCTCTGCGATGTTCTCTTCACCCGCTGTCCTGAGATGCCCTGCAGGACCCCCAGGTGTTGGTAGCTTGTAAACCTGCAGAAGTTACTGAACATGAAGCAACCTACCAGTGAGTTAAGAAAACATTAAATAACTTTCCTACTCTTTGTATTCTCCATTACTGGTATTCAATTAATGGTCCTAATGTTTTCAGTCCAAGAATATTAAATGTAACCTTTCATAATCTTGATCAGCTCCAGTTTTCTACTGAGACATGTTCCTGTGTGCTATTTTTTGCTTCATTTAATTAAGTTATTTTGGATAAATACATCAATATTTCTGTTTCCTAATCAATCTTAAAGTAGTTAGAGGAAAGGCAACCTTGCCATACATCCTCAGTAACGCCAGGCTTTGCAAAGGAAGAAAAAAACATTATGAGAGACGGTTATTAAAATATTGAGTAAACTTATTTCTGTTAAAGCTGTAATTGAATTTTTAAAGCCCTGGCCCATTTTAAACACCGAACTTTAGTTTATGGTTTGATAATTCATTTCACTTTCATTTTATAGGTTATATTTTATAGCTACTAAATATCTATGGGCCATCCCGTGTTCCTTTTCCTTCCAGATTGTGAAATAAGGTATTTAAATGGAGGATTAAAAATAAAAATCATAATGCCAAAATAGATGTGGCATCAATCAGTTCCCAGATAAATGTACTGTATCAAGTGCTTGTTGAGATTCAAGAGTATATTTTTCTGGTCTGCTCAACTGGGACTGCAGTCAAGTCTTTGCAGAGCTGGAGAATAGGAAACTTTAACTGGTTGTAATAACCATCAAAGCAGAGGAAAAATCTCACCTTCGGTCCTAGCAAGCATCAAAACTGTTAAGAGTTTCCTTAATGTTAAGGTCAGGAGTCCAGTACTGGATCCTGTCCTGAGTACAATGATGTGTAGCCATAGTGAGGAGAGCTTTTGGTTACATCTGTGGGTACAGCATTTAAAATATTTAATTTCATGCCCTAAAATGACTTTTTACTGGAGGATATGAACTGTGTGCCTAAAAGTTGAATTTTCCAGTGTGAATTTTACACAGCTCAGCATTAAATTGTTACTTCTTTCTTGCACAATCCAGGTAAAATATAACCACTTGTCCACTGGCAAGTGGCGCTCTGTAGCTTTGGAATACCCCACACTGCAGTAAATGTGGTTTATTAAAAAAAAAAAGTATGATGAAACTATGTCTTTGCTCCATTTTGCACCCTGGGGTGATCATTTCCAATAATAAAGTGAGTATAATGTGATGTGCCCTGTCAAAGTTAAGGAATCTCTTCTTGATCACGCATCTGTAGGTAGAATATTAAGTTGTGGGAACACGATATACAGCCAAATTATCCTGGTGATTTCATGTAAAATGCATGGTTTTTTAGCCGAACCATCATGTCCTGTGAGTGCTTCAAATGCAAAACAGGCTGTTTAGAGAGACTACCTCAAACTGGCACTGACAAATGATCTATATGCTGCAGAGACCCAGAGCAGTACAAAGACCGGATTTTACTCCTCATCACTCTGCCTTGTAGACACTCCAGATAATTTTTCAATAATTTTGTGTCCTGCAAGAGGAGACACAGGGCTTTATTTCTCTTTTCCACTCGGTGCCACTGTAGGTCAGTGAAAGTCTGGGAATATGTTTAAGCTAGAGAATGGAATAAAACCTTGAAAAGGGTTGCAAAGGCAGGTTAGTATAGAGGTCACTAATAACGTGAAGAATGCCTGAACAAGTGAAATTAAGAATGGTCCATATTTCCACTGAACTGTAAAGAAAAGACAGAGACTGCACATATTTCATTGTCCGAGAGGGCAGGGAGTATACTGGTGTCTGTGTGAAAAAGTGACAACTGGGACACTGCTAGGAAATGAGGATGAAGGTCCAGGGTGAAATATAGTTGAGGATGAGTGTGGTGCTGGGATGGGGAAGGCAGAAAGACCCAGTCACTAGCCCCGGAACCATGAAAGCCCCATCCAAGCTGGGAGAGGGTTTCTAAATGCAGCTCTGGCCTTAGGCATTCTCTCTCCCTCCAGAGGCCCCAGCCAAAATTAAAGCCTAGAGGTTATAATGAGTCTGTAGTAACACACAAGCTATGTGTGCCTCTGTACGTCCTGGCCTGTAGCAGGAAATCCTCCTGTGCTGTGTCATGTTTTGCCTGTCATGGGCCACGCTCTCCATGACCTCTGTGTGTGCTGTCTTTACAGATGCTTCTGTCATTTGGGTGGAAACTTAAACCCAAGAGGTTTTCAAAATATTGGTATATAGTGTGTTATGGGGTGATCTGACCTTTTAGAGACTCACTTTGGTGTATTTGGAAAGGCAGGTGAAACAGGCCCCTTGTGTCCCTTGGCCTGGAGGAATCCATCCCTGCTACAGGAGACTTCTGGACAAATAATTTAAAACCTCTTGAGAATTACAGCAAAAATTGGGAAAGACTTGTTATGATGAGATGGAAAATGAGCTGAGTGATTGCTGCTGTATCACAGTATGTACTGGTATAAGGGAGAAAGGAATGTGACCGTCTCGTGGAGGTGTTGTAGTCTTTGGCAGATTGGTGCAACCAACAATAGTTACAGGACTTATATGGGAGCGTACAGGTGTAACATGTGCAAAAATGAAGGTAATGTCTTCACTGAAACAATTCTTTACTGCTGTCTAGGAGCTGGATATCTTGGATTATTGCAAGCCCCTACCTGAATATTTTTACAGTCACCTCCTTGTTTAGCCCAGTGCAGGATTGTCTTGCCAATGCTCAGACAAGCTGTCCTTGAAGTCCCATGAAGATGCTCAGGCACATGCCCTTTCCAGGCAGTCCAGTGCTTTTCAATCTTGGTAATAAACACATAAACTTCTCATGATGTCTTTCCTAACTCTTCCTTCACTGTAGATTCAACCCATAACTCTTACCCTTTTCCATTATAGTCATGCAAAACTGAGTTTCCTGTCCCTTTGCAATAATCTTTACAGCAGATAAAGGAGCATTATCACATGTTCCCTCAGTTTTTATCAATACTTACATTTGGATCACCTTCTTTAGCCTATGGTCACTCTCAGGATCTTTGCTGGAGTGTCAACTTTCTGGTAATGAGGTGTCCAGAAGTGGTCACATTCCTTCTAAGGCCTTGCCCACATGGGATAGAGCAGTGAGGTTACTGGCATGTCGTACAAGCTTTCCTCCTGTTTGCACATCCCAGAATGATGTTTGTCTTTTTCATGACGGCATGAAATTGTTGACTTATGTTTGGTTTATAATCCATGCTGTTCCCCAGATTCTGTTCTGCAGCACAGCAATGTAACCAGTTGTTTTCCTTTTTAATGCAACCGTTTACTCCTACGTAAGCATAGGATTGTGCAGCAGTGCTTCCTGAATTTCACCCTAATCTTCTTCATACTGTTTTCCTGGTTTGTGAAGGTCATTTTGAACTCTCATCCTGTCCTCTAAAGTGCTTGTTAACCCTGACCTGTTGTGGTCCCACTGTCACCTGGTGGACATTTGTAGAATTTCTGAGGAAATCCCTTGCCTCTGCCATATAGGTGCTTGGAGTAGGCCAGAAATAAGACTCTGTGTTTTCCAAACTGCACATGTGCCACCACAATTTATTGCCTTTCAGGAATCCGTCTTTAATCTCTGACTCTTCGTAGTCTGATAAACTATAGACGCAGCTTCTTGAGCATCAGTATGACCCATGTGGGGACACAGAGAAAAATCCCTCATGTTTTCAGCAAGTGCATACTGGGAGCACTGAAAAGCAGATCACCCTGTCTTTAACATTATTTGTGAGCCAGGTAGGCACAAGAGTGATTTGTTTCATCTTCCATCAAATGTAAAAAGCTGGTGGCAAGTATTTTCTAGTGAAGAGGAAGCTGAGCACTTATGGACTCCTTTGCTGACTGGCAAGGCTTGACAGCAGCTCCCTAAACAGCACTATCCCAGAAAAGATGTCAGTGAAATCACTGTGCTTTTTAAACAGAGAGAAAACTGACTTGAGTGTTTTCCCCTCATGCTTTAAAATAAGCTGCTTCCCAACAGTGGTTGAAATGTGGTCGCTTCTCGGAGGTGCTGAGTAGAGCTGAGAAGGAGGAGTTTTGTCTAAATTACTTTTATAAGAAAAAGACGAAATTAGATCTCTACATTATTTCAGGAAGGTGTCAGAGGAATTTGTAGTTGTCTTGAAGTCAGCACTATTATTTCTTAGCTAACCACTACTGAAATGAGTTTTTGGGGTTTTTGCTGAGTTTATGTGGCTTGTTTAAACCCTGATCAGGCCAGATAGAAGGCAGCAGTAATGACAAATCAGCAACTTGGTGAACTCTTAGGTAGGCTCTCTCTGGGGTGTGAGAAACCTCAGGTCAAGCTCCTTCTGCGTGATTATGTTTCCTTCAAGCTGGAGGGAAACAGGTCTGGCAGGAGATACTAAGAGCTTGTCCCAAAGGAGCCAATAGGTTGGTGGTCAAGAGGGTTACCTGGAATCTTTCTTGCTAATGCTTCTATGAGATGCTTTGTAAAGATCTGTGATTTGGACTAATGAGAAGTTGGCCTGGAAGTGTTAAAGGCTGGGTTGGATGGGGTTCTGAGGAACCTGGTCTCGGAGAAATTGTTCCTGGCCATGGAAGAGGGGTTGGAAGCAGATGATCTTTAAGATTCCTTCTGACCCAAGCCATCCGATGGTTTTATGGAATGGTGAAAATTGTGAAGTCTCAAAGTTTTGTGTAGGAGGAAATATGTTTCCTGCCTGAGCACATGCAACTGCAACTGAAGAAAACGTGAACTCCAGGAGTTCAGCACCCTGAAAATAAGGCCTGATGTCTAAATGAAATTGAACTTCAAAAAGAAAAATAGTTTTCTGGCCCTTTTGGAGCCAAAACAAAGAAGTATTTATTCTATTTGATCAGCTATTCACAAATGATGCCTTTGTATCTTTAAAATAACTACAAACCAAATTTAAAACTGGAAGCTCTCATCTTTGATGTTATCTGCAGATAAGATAGAGCTTTGAAGCACTAACAGAGGCTAATTGGAACAGAATACCAATACAACTGAAAATTAATGGAAAACACAAGAACTGTTTAGAGCACTGTCATTCTAAACTGGGACTGTTTCTTTTCAAATCCTACAAAATTTCAAGAAAAAAGTGCAGTTCTCTGTACTGTAGATAAAAGGGAAGAATTGTCTGATTCAATCTACCATGATACTTCAAACACAATCATTTAGTTATTTGTTGTATTGTATTGTATTTGTTGTATTGTATTTTATTTGTTGTATTGTACTTTTAAGTATCAAAATCTTTCCAATACGTAGCAGGCTGAAATGAGGTGGAGAAAGGTGTGCCACAGCTGAAATAGTATCAAATTCATGTTTGTATTTGAAACTGGCTCCTTTCTCCCTGTTTTGTTTTGAGGATGGCATTGCTTTCCATCCTGAGCTTGAAAAGAATTTGTCAGAGTTGTTGGAGGTCCAGTTGGCTCCTAGTGAGAGAAATCATGGAAGGGCAGAGCAGAGTGGAAATATGTTTTATTTTGGGGAAGAACTTGCCTGGGTGCAAGTTCAGGCAGCACTTGCCTGTGTTGTTTTGTCCTATGAACAATCTCAGACCCTCAACTGGGATGATCCTTCCCATTCCTGCTGAGGTAGTAGAAGTGAGATGTTTGTCTGTATCCTTACTCCCAGCAGTGTAAGTAGGCAATGTGCTCTCTAGGCTTGCCCAAGAAACCCACTTGGTCGTAAAAGGAAATGATTCCTGTTGCTTAGCCAAACACTAAGCAATTACAATTGCTAAGCAATTACAAAACTACAATCTGATATTAAGCAATGCTAGAACTGAGGTTGCTCAGGCAACCTTATTTCTACTCCCTCATTCATGAACATATGAGGTGATCATATGATTGAAGCCACTAATCCTTATTTTAAGCTGTATCTTGGGTTCAGACAAGGATTCATGCAAAACCACTTGTCCTGCCATGGAAAGTCTGAGGACAGGGTCTCAGAGTTTTTCAGATAGTTCACATGCATTTCTGGAAGTGTGAGGAGCAAGCAGGAGGTCTGTGGCCATTCTGAAATAAATCTGTCAAATGTAAATAAAGTCTTGGAGGAGAACTGTGCTTCTGTGAGGTCCTGGCATGAAGACCCTCTGCCTTCTTGGGGACAGCACTTCACCCTCTGCTCTCTTACCCAAGGGCAGCCCAGGCAGCCCAGCCTTTGTATCCACAGCCCCATGTGCCCATTTCTTTTAGCTGTGGTTCTCACACTAGGCAGCATCTTTCTGCCCAGATGGGTATTCAAGGACTTCCAGGGACCAGGCAGATCTTTATCTCTTGTAAAGCACCACCTATCCTTGCCAAAACTGCAACTGAAAATACTGTTGATGTCACTGCCTGCAGTGTTTCAAACCACTCACCATGGCTGTTCTATTTTCGCAACCGGTTTTCTACCTCAGTAGTCATTAGTTCTTAGCTAATCCAACAGTGACTCTCTTCTCAAATACTACCTGAGTGGTAAAACATAGGATTGATACATTTTTGCAAGGGGCTCCTTCTGCTGAGCAGTTTGGATGACAAGCACTCTAACACTTATTCAGCTATGCTTAGTCTTCTTGAAAGCAGAAGATGTCTCTTATCTGTAGAAGCGAAAATTGTACAGTATCAGCAGCTTTTGTTTTAATGCCTACTTATTTTCCTTCTTGAGAACTTGGAATTTTGCAATCCTGTTAAGTGCCTGTATTCTCCAATAAATATTCTGCGCTGTTGCTGTATTTCAGTTGTTAGGTTTCTCAGGGGAAAAAGGCAGTAAAGAAAGAAAATGAATAAATAAATAGCTCAAAGCCTTGAGTGTCCAAAAATATTGCAGTATCTTGATTTGAATAATCGAAAATTGCGACACTCTATTTGGGTACATTTCATCACATTGAAAGCTTTGCATGCAAATCCAAACCCTGCTATTCCCTTCAAATCCTTGGAATATTTTCGTTGCCAGTCTTTTTCTATTCTGTTTGTTCAAAAAAATGAAAGAGTAAGCCTCCTTTTTATTTACAAATAAAGTTAATGCTATTCTATTTAATGCAAAGAAATGACCCACCAAATAGAATAGGGGATTGTATTCCCACATATTTGCAATGACTAAAAATCCCTTGATTTTCTTCTTTCATTTAACTGCAGAAGCACGAGATACCTACATAGGATGCAGATCTACTTCAAAACATGTTAAGCTGTATTTCTGTTAGTCTTAGCTGGAAATACTGGAAATCTAAGTAAAAACAGCAACAAGACCCCTGCTCCAATACTTTACAACTTTAAGACTTAGAGAGGACTTAATGCCATCATCTCAAATGAGAGCATTTTAGTGGACTTTTGTTTCTACTTAAACTCCAAAAAAAAGCCACACACCGGCTGAGTTCTCTCGACATTTGAGTATGCCAGGAGGGTTTGTTCAAATTATATCTTTGGTCCAGATCTGTTTCTGATCACAAAAGCAAGGAAAATATCACAGAGAAATTTGAAGAATGAGGGGAAGAGCCTCATTCCCAGCATCTAGCCAGGCTTTGGTTCTTCACACAAGCTGCTCTCCATAGTCCCCTCTGCCTAATACTTTAATTCACAGTCCTGTTTCCTTTAGTTTGTGCCATGATATAAAACCCTGCTGACCCAAAGCACTCTGAAGAACCAGGGAGCACTTCTGAACATCCTCAGATATGCCCAAATACAGGGAAAAGAGCCCCAAAGGCATTGGTTGGATGGGGCAGTGGCACAGTGGAGCCTGACACATCCCTCAGAGATGGGATGAGTGACATGAGTACATTGGGGTGGGGAGCTCCAAAGGCTCTCATTGCCTGGCCCAGCTTGTTTGACAGTATTTAATTTTTAACATGTGGAAATTTCTGAAATATGCATCTTGAAATATCTGCTTAGCTTGCCTAGAAAGTTTTAATAATTAATGGAAATTCAGAGTTGAGGTATAGTAATGATTTATATGGGGAGCTGTCTTTACACAATCTGCTCTCAAAGCTTTCTAGAGTATTACTCTTAGTGTCTAATTAACTTCCGAAGAGTGATACTGCTCCTTTCACTACACTGATTGATCAAGGGCTTAACTGCAAGTCATATATTCCAAGTGATTCCCCAGTGTCTTCTCAGCTCTTATGAGCTCTTGCTGAGAATAGAGCTGTCTTGGACACCAAGAACTACTTTCAAGTTTTCAGATACTACATCTTCTATGTCAGGATAGTCCTGTTGCTATTTAGTCCCTGGAGCCATTGCACAGGAATTTCTAGTCCTTAAATGTGGCTTTGAGTGTTGTGATCTAAGCGTTTTTCTTTTCCCCAGTAGCAGTTCTTCATAGCATATATTTTGAAGTGTGTTCCTTTCACTCTTTGAGACTTGTGATGATAAAGATTACACTAAAATACACTAAAAATACAAGTAACTAATAATGATTTAGAGCTGGTATTGCAAGTACCAGCCACCAGCTAAGGACTTTCAAAAGACAGAGTCACTCCCTTGTTTTGTGAGTGACTCTGTGTTACACTCTGGTTCACACTCCCTGTGTAAATCACCTATAGAGACCATAGGACAGTTGTAATTAGTACCATGTCTTTTTTCAGGCTGTTGAGTATTTAATTTGTTTAAATTAAAACTCTATGAGAGTGAAAAGAAAAGTTGTCAGGACAATGAATAGGGAAGGTCTTATGAACTTCAGGGTCTGTTCTTCTGTCAGTAAATTTACTGTCCCAAGTAATACAAACCCTTAGATAACTCATGGATATGGGAAACACAAAGTGCAGACAGCTCTTTGACTAACTCTCTTTTTAAGAAAAGATCGAGTCCCTTTGCAGAATCATTTTTAGAGTCACCAGAGGATGGTGGTGGGAAGAAAAATGTTTTCTCAGTAGTTGATTAGCTGTTTAAGGCCCTTTTGTCCCACCACTTCCCTGTTCCTTGCTCGTGATCTCAATGGATCTCTCAGTTCTTGGCACAAGTTGCTTTGTTATCCATAACCAATGTGTTTTATAGGTATTTTTCCTACCCATACCCATAGACATTTGATATTAGCAGCTCTGGTCAGCTAATGCAAACCTTGAGGAGGGTCAGTTCTTCTTGGGTCACAGACAAGCTGCCCTGACCCCAGAAGATCACACCCCTGAAACATCTTTTCAAATATATCAGGTTATGCTATCTTCTTAACCACTTCCCTCCCTATTTATTGTGATAAGTCTTCTCCAGTATAAGCTGTTCTTACAGCAGTACTGGATGTGCCATGTGTTTCCAGGATAATTTTAAAAATCTATTTAATCTTTTTTCAATCCTTTTCACAAAGACTATGCCTTCACCTTGCACCCGAGATCTGTGCAGTGATGGAATTGGCTTCAGAAACTGTATGCTCAGGCTCATCTATAACTGAGAGCCACCAGCTTGAGAGGATCTACATTCTTGAGATCCAAATATTCCTCTGATAGGATTAATGGCCCCACCTATTAAGAAATTAGCTCTACCTCCATTTCCTCTTTCCATCCAAACAGCATTTCTGGTACTAATAACACCAGCCAGAGCAAAAGAGGAGATAAAAGCTCTGGTGGCAGAGTTCCATGTGTGAAGGAAGGTGTCATAAAGTCTTGGAGGGCTCATCCAAAGTTTGTACCAAAATTAATGACTGGCTTTGTCATTTAAATCCATCTGGAACCCCAATGTATTTGTTTGGCAATGGAAATTCACTATGGAAAAGTGAGTCTGAGAGTCCTACACTGGAACTTCTTGGAGTGTGTAATTTCTCTGGAGCTAGAATGAGGATACTTAGTGTGTCTTCATAAGTTACAAGCAGAGGCTGATAACTGAATTCAGGCACTTCATGGATTTTTTTATCTTTCTTATATGGAATTATGTTGCTTAATTTTCACCTCATTCTGTTCAGGTGTGAGTGAGTTTGGGAATTGCTTTGACGAATGCCTTATGCTGGAATTCCCCAAGGAGATTTACGTAGGGACAGATGCACATTGTTGATCCAGCATTTCTTCTATACTGAAGCATTAGGATTGATGAAAATTATGTTAGAGATACTATGATCTTGCTTCAACTAGATTCTGATCTGCTTTGCCGATAGGAGGGAATGCACATAAAGCATCTAATGAAGAAATGAGAATCTTCTCCAATCAGTTGTCTTATTTAAAAAAATTTGAAAATATATAATTTTGACTTCTGGATATTGATGCTTCATTCTCCTGTTTGTACTATTACTTTCAGAATGTAGCATTTTGTCATGAACAAGAAATGCTTGGTACAGGTGGAATATAGATATAACTCATTGTAGATGATAATGCTTTGTCCAAACAGGAAATGTAACACTGGGATTGTCTAGTGCTTTGTGTTGGCCTAGTACTGCTCCTAAAGGACAAAATTCGGGTTAAATTTTCTGCTGGTTTTGTAAATCTAGTCTCTTGTGAAAACCTCACCCCAAATTAGTTGCGGAATTAACGAAATATACTCAAAAAATTGTAGGTATGGTTTTTATATGTCACGTCTTAGCAGCATTGGTAGGAACCCTTTAAATGTCTATATCCTAAACCAAAAGTTTCCAAAATATGGCATGGCAGCAATGCCAAATAGGCACACAGTTTGATACTTCCCTGTTTCTTCTTCTGGTGCTGCCTTCAACTTCTGAGCAACTACTGATAAAAAATTGTGACCCCTGTGTAAATATAAGTTGGGTTTGGAAACAGTAAATGTTAATTCCTGTAAGATACTGATGTCTTGATAAAAATACCTGCATCTCCTACTAAGATGTCTTGTTTATCAGCCTGCCTCCCTCCTTGTGGTACAGGATAGAACTGCCTTGGCTTAAAAACAAAAAAGATGGGTGGAAAACCCTTGCAAATGAAGGCACACAGTTGTCTTAGTGCACTTGTGAATCACTTTGAAGAGCTCACATTCCTATTAGAGCAATTTTAATAACAAAACACATTGCCCAGACAGCCTGGTGTTAAACATGCGCAGATCTTTAGAGTAGAGGGGCTGCAAACAGCAACATTTAAATTGTGGGGCTTCTCCAGGGTGAAGCTGCACAAGAGCTGATCAGTAAAGCAAGAAATCACTGCTGTAGTGTGTGCAGGGGAAGGAGGTAATAGGGATGCTGCTACCTGAGGAAAAGGGCAAGTCCTCTCACAGATAAAGGAAGAGAGAGCTGTAAGAGGAGAAAACCATGTAAGGAAAGATTAGAATTTTTTAAAATGTGGAAAATTGTTTAACATTGAAGTTGTATCTCAAGCCAGTCCTGTCTATCCCAAGACCACTGCATGTTACTAACCTCAACTTTGCAGACTGCACTGTTTCTCCTAGATAACAGGGATATGCAGATAGTAAGAGGCACAAAAATAAATTAGAAAAGGATTTCTTTAATGCTTCTAATAATGTATTTGGACATGATTATCATAATGAATCTTGTAAAAGGAATTTACTGTTTCCCCTTTTATATGATGTATTTCTGACCTTCACCCTCTTGATATGTGATTCCTATTCAGTGAAGGTGCCCATAATAGAGGGGCAAGAAGGATGATCAGAGTTCAAACAATAGGGTAAGAAATGCAGAGTAGTGGGAAAAAGCTTCCATTTTCCCATAAGCTGGGGCATAGAAGATACTGCAGCCTCAGCTCTACAGTATCTTATGAACAAACAAATTATGCATGAGTTTGCTCAGGGGACTACTCAGCTACTCAACAATAATGGGTAATTGCCCTCACAAACTTATCCTCATATCACTCATACACACCAACACTTATACTGAAAAGAAAAGACACGAAGAACAAATTTCAATATAAAACACATTATTATTATGAAAATGACACATTTCCATTTAACCCTTTTCTAACAAAAAGAACTCTCTGCGTTTCGAAGAAAATGGGGCTGGGGAATTTTAAACGTTAGTCTCAGTATTTTCCCTTGGAAGGCACACTCAAGATTGTTTTACTTGGCACATTCTGTACTCTTCATTGTAGCAAAGGCTTGCGGGTATCTAATGACACAATCACAGAATGCCATAGAAATTTGGAACAAAATCCCCATCTTCGATACAATTCAGCAGATTCACGCCATATGGAAATCCTGCTGTTTAATGTAACACCATTAAAAGCCACATATTGCTAAATTCATCTCTCAAAGATTTTTGCAAAAGTTGCAGGAACAATATTATTTCTGAGTTTTTAACCTTTATTCAGCCTCCAGCATTCTTAGGAGTTAAACGTGTGTTTCATAACTGGAAATCCAACTATTTCATATGCTGGTGGTATTTTGATTTCTCAAACATACGTAGTAGTATAATGGTCTTGTCTCCTTCATAAAGAACTAGTAAGTTACAACTTGATCAATAACTAGGAAAGAGATGAACCATAGCTAGAGCTCGGGGTCCTAAAATAGAGATTAATTAAAATTTATTCTCTACATCTTCACCCTGAGCATCTTATTAATTCCTTTTCTTTGTCACTTACTTTCAGTACTAAGTGGCAAGTTCCTTAAGTCTGAGATGGTGAGTTAACAGTTTGAATTGCAAAGCTCTTTGGTATTTCTGGACTGCAAATGAAATCATTGATAAAGCTATTTACTGCACAGCCACTCGTATGCATTTTCAGTCCATCCTTCAGGAAAATCTTCTACTGAAGGCAGTGCTAAGGACATGGAATTTGAGTAGACAGAAGGTGGTTCTGGCTGCTGTGTAGATGCTTTACCAAAGCTTTACCCAATGTTTTCAATGTCTGCATAGATCTCAGCTCTTCTTACTGGACTGCTCATAGGTGTAAGGATTTCCCAGCTTTATCTGCTTGCAGGAATTGCATCAGAATGGATACTGAAAGTGGTAAAGAATCCATCCCCTTTTTTCAAGGTGTTTTTCCAAAATCCTGCTGAAATCTGAAGCAATGTTTCTACCCAATGTGAGAGTGTGACTAGAGAGACATCATGAAAATGCGGTGTGGTGCAGTTTGCCATGTTAAAAGGAGTATCTTTAAACTTAGAAGTGCCTTGTGTAAGAAACGAGTACCAGGGATCTCAGAGGCACTTGGGAAGAGTGCTACACAAGCTGCCTTTTCAATCTGAACCTATTCCAGATGTATCCACTTCCTTTTCCATGTCTAAAGCTGGGGTAGGGATGATCACAAGAGTCAGCGTCTCCAGGAGTGGCAGTTTCAGCCACACTCCCAAAAAGCCAACATTTCCAGATGCTGAGCCCTCCTGAACATATGGTGATCGCAGGTGTCTAGAGAAGGGTCAAAATCTTTCTGAAAATATAATTCAGGGAGGATCCAACATCTCTTCCAAGTGAACAAGAATAATGGCAAGTGACTAAGAGCCTGAGAGGTTTTGCAGATACTTCTGTTATTTATATAATGGTGTCAGGGATGAGCAAGATGAGCTGGGTCCAACACCTCCAGGAGATGCCAGAGGAGTTTAGAGAGGAGGAGTGAATGGATCTAAGAGAGGAAGAGGGAGGAAACATGGGTAGCTGTCTGTCTTTTGCTTGCAAATTCATGGTTTACAAGAATGTTGCCCTTGATTTAGATGGCCAAACTTCTGGTAAATTTTCAGAAGTTGTTGGCAGCCCTGTAAGTCCAAGACTTCCACTCCGGAATTGCAACAAGATAATTACTGTTGCTTTGTCAATATGAGCAAAGCAGGCTTTACATCTCTTTAGGGAAAACTAGCAGAGCAGCAAAGAGTTGTAAAGGAAGGAATAGCTCTTTTAATAAGATCTAGACACATTGAGTAAGAAACTACCTGGGTGAAAGAGAAGCACCAGTCCTAGGAACATACCCAGATTTTGGCTGGTGCATTTCTAGCAAGTGGTGATGTGTCTCTGTAGTGGCAGCCAGTGAAGCTGCATTTGAGGGCTGTGATGACATTTGTATGCCCGCAATATATTTATAACTTAGGACAGAGTACCTGTGTGTATGTCTCTCATTTTTTTCCTAGTAGATATGCAGAGATTTAAACAGGTGAAAATGTGTCCACAAAGGACCATAAAGAAGAAAAGGAGTTATAAGGTAATGCAGCAAGAGCGCTGGTGCATGATTATTGAAAGTAAAAATGGTTAACATGTGGAAAGAGGTATATAAATGACTTCAAGCCACTTTTTCAAATGTCTTTCCCTGTTGCTCTCAGCAATATCACTGAATGTGATCAAATCATTTTTCCGCTCCTTTGGCACAGTACCTTCCCCAAGTTAACAGCCACCTTAAAAAGAGGGCACAGGGTCCACGGCAGATAATGCACGTTCTGTTGTGTGATTCTCAAGTGCTGTTAGGGCTCTTCATGTGGGAGATTAAAGCCACTCACTGCTGGTTTGCCTCAGCTCCCAGTGGTGTCGGTGTGAGCTCCCTGGGGACTGTGCACAGCTCCCAGCCCTGCTCCTGTGGAGGCTGCTGGATGAGGCCTTTGGCTGCAGGTTTGGTAGCACCCAGCATGCGTCAGATCCCAATGTGTAAGCACTGGTATAGTTTTAATTTATTTTTAAGAACACAAAGATCCATGATTTAAATATTGTGAAATCCTGTATATATTTTGGCTCAGTCAGTCATATGCCTGTTTACTCACAGATTCCCCAAAATCTGCATTTCCTCAGGCATTCATGTCTTTCAGATTCTTTATGCTGCTTTTTCTGCCTCAGTTATTTCTTAACACCATGCTGCCTGCTTTCCCTTAAATCCAGTAGAATGTGGCCTTTCTGGTAAGGCTTGGGTTTATCACACATGGTCAAGTGACCACTGCTTGATTCCTTCACTGAACAGCCAGCAACTTTGTGTCAAGGTGGGAAACACCTTTGTGCCCCCTGCCTGCCTCCATCCTTCTCTGTGCAAAAATCATTCAATTAATCTAATTGTTTAGGTCAACATCATAACCACAAGATGAGGAATGACAAAGGAACCCTGTTGGGTACTTGGCTACAGCTGAGCAATGTCTGCTGTGTTCTCCCAGGAGCAGGGCCAGAGCTTTTTCACATTCTGGACAAAAACTGTTTAACTGAAATATGAGTTTAAAATTAAAAGGGATTGTGAAATGCCTCCCTCCTTGGGTCTTCGTGTAGGGCAGGTTTAGGATGCTGGATACAGAATGGGTTAAATTTGGGGTGTGTATTGCTTAGAAGTACCAGACCCAGGAGCACAGGTAGGTTGATGAAGGATTGAGTTTCCCTACCAGGGGACAGGCAGCCCCTCCCTAGCTGGGTCTCAGCCTCTTCGCACCTCGATTTCCTCAGCGGAAAGTGGGAAAGCCTCTTCCTTTCCTTTCTCTTCAAAGGTGCCATCCTGGGGGTGGGACAATGTGCTTGTGCTGCACCCGATGTAATGGGATTCTGCTTTGGGTTGGAACATCTTGATGTTAATAAATTAAATTAAGAAGGTTGAATGCTTTTGTTTCCCTGGGCAACACGAGCTGCAGGAACAAGCACACCTGAAAACTTCAGTAAATGTAGTCTTTGCTATCATTGAGAAATCTGTCATTGAATTCCCCTTTCCCTCTCTCACCAGAAATAGTTTTATTTTAGTAAAGTTTAGGGTACTTGCATTATCAAAGAGTTTGCAATCCTGATTAGAAAATCTATTTAACCTAGTGTCAATTGGCCTCCTTGATGTGAAAATACACCCAAATCCTGGGAGAGAGGGCAGGCAGTGTCCCAGTCAAGCTTTCCCCAGGAAAAACTAGTTATAGGAAGAAGCAAAGGAAAGCAAAGGTGTGCCAAACAGTCAATAAATGAAGGGAATGTCTCAGCAGAGCATTGAAGGGAATAGATGCTCATGCTGGTGATGAGATTTTGTTTTAATCATAGTGATAAACCTTTTAATTTTGGTGCTCAGTAACAGCAGCTTTAAAAATGAAATAAAGGGTTTGTGACTAGCGAGAGTCCTTGGTGTTGCTTCCAGAGCATTGCTTGGGCTGTTATTAAAACCCTGCCAATGGTTTCAAGTGGAACAGCTAATGTTTCAAGTGTTCATAAATAATTGTTTAATGTTCCAATCACTTTAGGAGCAGGTTTTAAAATCTAGCCTTGCACTGATTATTTCCACTACTGTAAAAACATTCTTTTGACAGTAGCTTTGCCTGCTGCTTACAAAAAGTAGAAAACAACCACTATCCTTTTTGAGATGATAGAGGGATGCACCTAGCGACGGAGCTGTAAAATAACCTAAAACTAGTAGATATTCTCTCTAAAAATAGAATTTGAAATAACTTTGTGGTGCTGCAAGACCAGGACCACATCCATGGCTGGTATTTGAGGAGGGATGATGGCCCATCTCTGCTTCTGGGGCTGCAGGAGGGGTGTGGGAGTCCCTCCCTGTGGCCACTGGATCCCAGAGAGGTTGTGAATGCCTCAATTTACCCATCCAGATAGGTGACATGTCGGTGATTGCGACACGGACTTTGCCGGGTCCGAGGAGGATTGCCCAGCCCTCATGTCCTCTGTGGCTCACCTACAGCTCCAGTCCCTGATGCAGGGCACCATTCGTAGCGATTGCAACATGGACCCAGACCGGCAGGGAATCTGAATCGTTTATTCAAAGAAATGAGCTGGTTTTATACACTTCTTCCAGGCACAGTATTTCCTTACATGGCAACTCTCACTCCCTGACCTATCCCATGCTGCCACATCAGCAACACATTTCTGAATGTCCTTCTATGGGGGGATCAGGCGCTGGTCACCCGTCTGTCAGCTCCTGGCAGCTCCTCTCCGTAGGGCTCTGCCGTGTGACACCTCCTCCCCCCAGGGTCTGGCAGAGACAAACCTCTCTGTGCTGCTGTGTGCTCCTTTGTGCTGCCATGTGCTTCTCTGTCCCACAGCCTCAACTCAAACTCCATCCCATTTCTTCCCACAGTGACACTTTAAAGCAGGGTTAGAGGTGAGGTCTTGTTGTTGTTCCCCAAAAACCCTTAGTGCCTTCAAACACATCCCAAGCAGAACTAAGGGCTGGGCTTGGCTGACCAAAGAAAAAATGATGAGATGGAACCACAGGGCAAGAAGAAGCCTGGGGAGCAGAAATCTTGGGAAGAGGTGGAAGTTGTTTGCTAACGCTGTACCCAAGCCAAGGAAGTTCATCATGGAACACATCCTGGCCCTGCTCTGCTTCCCGGGATGCGGGGGTGAGAAAGCGGAGCAGGATCCAGCCTTGGAGAACAGGAGATCCAGCAGTATCCCTGTTGTCCCTCCCATGCTCTCAGGATTTGACAGCAGGAGGAAATTGTGGTCAGGAGGGAGTAAAATGTCCAACTTAGAAGTGAGCATCTTGGCCATGTTTGCGCTCTTAAATAATTGGTTGTTCAAACTAATTTTTTTTTTAAACTTTTTTACTTATTTTCTTTTCAAGCTGGAGGGAAGAGTAAGGAATTTTCATAAGCAAGCATCCTATTAAAGTGAAATAGGTTGGAATACACATTGACTCCTAACTATGCTGAACATTCCCAGTAGTTCAGAGCCTTTCAGCTTGATCCTTGTAACTTCCTAGGAGTAGTCTGTATGCTTTTCCCTAAAATAGATGATGTTTTGGTGTTATTTTGCTGTTGTGCATGTCACATCCTTTTCTGATGGCTGAAATCCTATTTTGCTGTTGTGCATGTCACATCCTTTTCTGATGGCTGAAATCCTATTTCAAGTATGATTTTTCCTTAAAAAAGGAAACATTTTCTTAAAAGGATCCAAGCACACACAAATTTTAAGGAATTAGAAATTTTTATTTAGTAAAAAGGATTAAGAAATTTTGTGTTTACATATATTTTATATGTATGTTGTTATTTATAAATATCTGTAGAAGACATCCATGTGTAAGCTCATGAAGGATAGTCATAGAAGCCTTAAATTTTCCATGAATGAATGTTTACAAGATTGAGCCCTAGATCTTAACCCCCCTGCGAGGATTTAGCTACAATTTCTTCCACTGCAAAAATACATTCCCCTTTGTTTGCTGTTATAATTTGAAGATAAAAAGCACGATTTTATTCCTGCTGTTCGTTAGAACGGGATCACGCAGTAAGACTGGAAGCTTGTACAAACAGCAGTTACCACTCTGGTGGTCACTTTTTCAGGGTGGAGGTTTTTTTTCCTCTAGTAAACATGTCTTTTAAACATCTCACCAGTTATCTGGGCAGTGCAGTGCCTCTTCTTCAGGTGGAGAGAGCTGGGTGAGGAAGCGGGGAGCTGCCCTGCCAGGGATGCGCGTGTCGGGAAGGGAGGGAGGGGAGGGAAAAACTGGAAGGGGGGATAGAAAAAAAAGGTTTTCAGACCGATTGTTTGATCTGAGGAATACCTGGAGCCAGTATCCCTGCTCAGCTGGGATTATTCCTGCTTGGCTGCCCTCTGCCGGCATCGCCGAACGGTGCAAAGCCGGGAAGCGGCCCCGCGCCGGGCTCCGCGCCCCGCGCAGCGCCCCGGGGGCGGCCGCGGTAATTGCGCATAAAAAATAACCTAGGTCTGGATGGATCAAAGAAAACAATTACGCAGAATGGTTGACCAGGAAACAATTGGTTGTTATTGAGTGAGAGGATTGCTCTAATTAATCCAAGAGATATCCCCACTGCTAAATGAGGTGAGGAAAGAGCACAAGGATAGATTTAACTCCGGAGCCGAATACAGCTGAGGCAAGGGGGCAGTTTATGACTCAACACAGTAGAATTTCTGCTTGTAAATGGGATTGCTAGCATTTTTTTTTTCCCCAGCCGCAATTTTCCTAACTTGCAAATGAATCTGAAATATCTAGAAATAATAGTGTCTGTCGGGTAAAATGAATGCGGGTTTTTCTTCTTTAAGGTTTTATTTTTAACTGTCTCTAGTAAAAGTGAGCTAGTCATGTTTATCTCACTCATGAAAGAGCCTCTTTCTGTAACTCGTTTTGGATTTAACCCCTTTAGGGTTATCTACAGTGTCAGCACACTGTCTGCTTTAGGACATCACTGTCTGTCCCTAATTTCTCACGGGTGTTTTATTGACATTTGGGAGGCCATCCTCTAAGATACAGCAGAATATCACCACTGCCCTCTTTGTGGTCAAGCAGCCTTATCAATGCACAGGGAAAGTAAAGGGAGGGAGGGAGTGCGTGCTGCTTTCCCCTCCTTTCTCCAGCGTTTCCTTTCCCCTCCTCACCATTTCCATTTCCTCTTACATTTCCCACTTTAAAAGATGGACGATCAGTACCTGTGACCCTTAAATATCTTATTCTCTGCTACATTTACACGGAGAACATTATTAAATCTGCAGATAGAACTAGAAGGCAAACTAAATTCTTTTGTATTGATATAATCATGGGGGTTATTTGAAATGTGATGGATGCAACCCGAGAGCAGAGAACGTCCAGGAAGTCTAAAAGGCAGACACTGTATAAGTATTTATGAAAAAAATCTGTATGCTCTTAAGATGTCACGCATAATCCGCACTGTGTGTCTCTTCAGTGTCACAAGCACATTTACATAGATTGTCATGAATTTCAAATTGCACCTCAAATCAATGCCAGAGTAAAATTACCTTGGAGCACAATGCAGCCTTCCTTTAAGAGTTAATCATCCAGGTCCCACTCCGTTCGGAGGCAGTGCTGGCCCTGCAGTGACACTCACAGCTCGCTGCCAACGTCGGGCACGTTCGTAACACCTCCGTGGGACCGCATGCCACCAGAGCCTGGTGCCACCTTACACACTCCACAGAACACCAGCTGTGAAAATCGTGTATTACAAATGCAGCCATCACCTTAACTGGTGCCGGCGGTGTCTCCAAAGGGTACCATGTGCATGCTTAGGGTTCTGCTTTGACAAACCATTTGTAAACATCCCATGGGGACTTTGCTCCAACAGGTACGAGGGCTCTGATCAAGCATTTTCCCAATGCTGTAATGCTGTTGCCGTCATCTAATTGCATGTGCCTCAACTGTGGGGAAAGATGCCTTAAGTAGGCTGTTCTCTGATTCAGTCTGACCATAAAAGGCTAAATACAGCCTTGCTCCAGCTCCATTGGTTGCCCACATCCAAATGAGATTAAGGCTTAGGCAGCAAGACCTTCTGGTTTTGGGGAGACAATAGGAACTGGAGATTTTACAAGGACCAACCAGCTCAGAGTGACACCACTCGGTAGGAACAGCTGGGTCATCTGATCCCAGGCTTCCTGCCATGTCCCGAGGCATGTTGCATCTTTCCAGAGAGGATAAATGCTTCCACTATGCCCAGAAACAGTATTTATCTGGTGTAATGAGTTTATTTCTGGAGTGAGACCATATGGCTGAAGCAGTTTCTTGTGGCAGATCACCAGTTGCCAGTGCTGTAAATCATGGCGCATCCCATATTTTTGCCATGGGTCTCTCCACTACAGAGCATCCTTCTACTCTACAAACCCCTGTATCCAGAAGCAGGCTTCCAGCAAGCCTGGCCATTCAGTCCTGAGGCTGGAATTACCACATGAGGCTGGGTTAGGATGCTCCTCGTCTGCTCCCGCTGCTTGGGTACTCGGTGGGAAGGGAAGGGAAGGAGGAGTGTTTGGGCCGATGGCAGCGCAGCAATGAGACATGTAAATGCCAGCAATGCTTTTTAGCATTTCTCAAGCAAGAGAATGGGCCAGCAGATACGTCGTGGAGCCTCGCCAAGCATGTAGGGGGACATGTTGTTAACTTGCTGGTGGCTGCTGTAGCCAAGAAACTGAGTAGCCATGTAGGGACTGTGGCGGGCGGGAGAGAGAGAGAGAAGAGCACATGTAGAAATAAGGCTTCTCACTCAACAAATTCTGCTGTTTGCATGCAGAAAAAGAGGTATTTTTGCAAGCAGGGACTTAGGAACAAGATGAAATCTTCCCACTTTTATCAGCAAGGCAGTTAGTGACAAGCACATAGTGAAAGGCTCAAATTCTGGTGCAAATTACCATGAAAATAACTGAACACACAGAAAATTCGGAATTGCAAATATCGGGAAGCCATGGCTTTGTGGACTGACAAGATGGAAAAGACATTCATTCTAAGGGCTTTGAGATGTAATTTAGTCTTCTGGGCACTATCTTCCCTTCATGGGTTTGCTGCAGGTTGAGACATCCCCACTCAGACAAACAGGTATTTTATGTGCATAGAAAATATCCCAGGCCCTTGGAACATCTAACCAAGCATGGAAACACTGCCCAGGACTGGGGCGAGCTGTCCTGTGAATGTTCTCCTGGAGATCAGCCCTCTGTGTACTTAACTGCTTACCTGAAATGATGGAGAATTTATTTTTCTTTTGCAATCCCACTCTAAAAGATGCAGGGAGCTGGAAATGAGTGCTTTGTTCCATCCTAAGGTAGCCGCAGTTTGGTGGTAGCTGAAGTAATGACTATATATAGTCACTAAAGTGCCTTTGGATAGTTCTGGAGAACAACTGCTGTATAAATTTAAGGTATTATTATTAAGGTATTATTATCCCAAGTTTGCCGCAAGTTAGAACCAGACTGCAAGAATTACCTTGGAGCAGCTAATACTGGCACAGTTGCAGAGTTTAAAGTTCTCTTTCTGTCAATATTGTGTTAATTTTATCTGGTGCTTTTGATTAAACAAACTAACCTGGAACAATTTCAGTAACTGATTTTCTAAATAGAAAAGGCACTAATAAGTGAACATCAAGTTGCACCCCCCTGGCATCCAGAGAAAGGAAAATCCTTTATGAACAAATCAGATGTGGTCACACTGAGTCCTAAACACTACTCAGCTACCATCATGCTGATTTAATCAATCCACACGAGGTAAAAGAGGTAGAAAGTGGAGAATAATACCTCTGATGATGAGATATTTTAATGAAATGCATTGGGATAATTTAGTGGGGAATGAAAGTACTGTGGATAAAAGTGAGTCAGAAAGCATGAAAAAACACTGAACAGATCAGAACATGTATAATATCAAACAGGGGTTGAATATCCCAAATCTGTGCTTCACAGGTCAGGGGATGAATTGGAGGTGATTTGGCTGTGAGCCAGTGGTGTCAGGGAGAAGCTGGTGCAGGAGTTAAATGATGGCCGTAGCCTGGGAATCAACAGGAATAAGTCTTTTGGGATTCTGTGGTCGCTGAGTCTCACTGGTTCGTTAGAAATTGCGCAGGGAGAGCTCCTGGAGTGGGGAGATGTGAGGAGTTGGTGTCCTGTGAGTGTGAGCCCATGGACTTTTACTACTGGCTGTGAAACAGGGTCCTCAGTGTCTTCGTAAGAACCACCATGGACTGAGCTAAAATATGTGGCATTGCAAACTGAGGGTAAAGAAGATACAAAAGCAGATACCCTGGGCTCTGTGGCCCTGCCATGCCCTCCTGCGTGATCATCTTCCTTCATGTATGACCTTATCAGTGTGAGGGGTGCAGAGGGATGTTAGTGCTGAGGGGGTGGGTGCAGGTGCTGTACTGTTTGGACCATGACCTGAAGGTAGAGAAGCCCACTGCAATTTGTTCCTCAGCCTTTTGTCCATAAGACTGGTCTGAGACAGGCTTTTGGGACATAAAGGTCCAGCCAAGATGCACGGTCAGATAGTAGGATTTCAAGCAGAATTTGGGTAGAATCCCCATGGCTATGTGAGTCTGAGCACTTTGGGTGCTGGAAGGCAGAAGAGATGATCCTTAGCCTGGTGTATAATGCTGGATGTGTGTGAACAAAACATGTTGTAACTGTCCCATCCTTCCTGTACCATCAGATGTGCTGTTGGCAGCTGCAAACAGGAACTTGTAAAAAGACAAAAACAAACCAACAAAAGACAAACCAACAATTTAAAGAAAGATTAAAACATATGCATCTCTATGTGTATTATTTATGTGGGCCTGACAAATTACAAAGCAAGAAAACCAAGGGGCAGGCCTCGAACGGATGTTGCATTCCCATACCTTGATTATCCATCTGGAGATTGGGTCCATAGTTTTTCTGAAGCAGCTTATTTTTTTTTTTTCTCAGAATGCATAGAAGGAGCAGATCTTTTGAGTAGGAAGGTGCCATTTTTACACAGTCACTGTTCAGACCATAGCCACACTTGAAGCCAAAAATAGAAAATGTATTTTAGAACTTGTTAAATTAAAGGAAAAAAAAAAAAAAGAGAGAGGAAAGAAAAGCCTCCAGCAGAACTTTGCATTCTCTGACTTTTCAGACTTTCAGGTCTGCTCTCCTGATTACACATTTTCTAGTTGATGACATGCCATCAGCTAAAGATGGATTTAAACACAAGTCATGTCAAAAGTTTCATTTAACCTCTTCAATATAACAAGCTGCTGATGGTTTACATTTCTGACAGTAGAGGTAAATTAATCTCTGATGGATGTTTGGAAGGGGGAGAGAAGATTTGCAAAGAGTGAGGAAGAAGTAAGATGGTAACTGGTAAAGGCAGTGGACATCTTCAGGAATGTAGTGAGTGGTGGGTGGGATGTGGGTGTGGTGATATTTCTAGACCTGCATCTATAAGTATAGATGCATCACACTTGCTATGTGTATGTATGTGTGGTTTTTAAATAAAAATAGTTTTCCATTATACTGTGCAAGCCTGACATTTGATGAGGTAGAATATTTCCAGATGAGTTGGATTTTGGAGAATAGGGAGTAGGTTATGATTTGTCTAATGAAATGTTAATTTTTTGGCAGTCAGAGGGGTTTAGGGTAAATCAGCTAAACCCAAAGATGATTAAAAAGGGATTTGTGAAAGTTTGGAGTAGTAATTTGTATTAATTGAGGCCATCATTATTTTATACGGTAAAGGTAGTATGCACATGTAGTTGGACAACAAAAAGAATGCCAAGCTCATCTTCCTTCTTTCTGGGGGTTGTAAAAGTTTGGGGGGGAGCTCTTGTTAGTAAGTAATCCCAAGAGACATAACACGGTAAAACCTTGACACAAGGAAATTCAGCCAGGAGACAGTTGATTTCTCAGCTGGGAGGTACTTCAGGAAGAGATGGCATCTTGCCGTCTCCACCAGGACTTGGTAATAATTCTCACTATTCATGAACAGATGTCTTTGGTTGGATTCCCTAGGTGCATTTGAATTCATTAAAGGATCTAGGGAATCAAGATATTAATTCTAAATTATTACATATTATAGATTTTATTTTCTGGAAGAATGGGAACATGGCAAAGAAAAAAAGAAGGTGTAGAAGTGGTAAATGATGTCAAGATAGCATAATCACAGAATACTATTATGCCACTCTAGGCTATACTGTGTCTTTTTTTGTTGTTTTAACAGTGGCTATCTAAAAGAGAATGACTTCTAAATTTTGTGTGCTACGAGACCTCAGTGAGGATGTTCATAAGTGATATTTGTCTTGTTATTCAACTGGAATAAAGTGTTAGAACCCTGTTGAAGTCAGTAAAGATGCCAATATGCAGCAGATGAGGATGTGACCAACGAACCTAAAGCACTCTGTAATTCCAAGCTCAGCTATTTCATATCTAACAAGTAAGGACTGAATTAAAGGGCCGTTGGGTCTACCTCATGTAGTTATTCTCACTGATCAGTACTTTTTTTACTGGGACACTGGAAGATTGCTAAAAACTCCCTGCTGATGGAAATTGTACATGTTAAGAGCAGCCCGAAAACCTTCCTTTCCCAGGCCAGCTCCTTTAGAAAACTTTAGAGATGATATTTTGAAACCGACCATCCAAAAGCTTTACAAATCTTCATGACTAAAACTATATTCCATTCCTTAGTTGCATTAACAGATGTGATTTTTGTCAATGGGAACTTGGCAGAAGAACAAATTTCATCAGTTAATATTTGTAAACTGCTTTGAGATCCACTGATGGAAGGAAACCTGGACTGAGAATAAGAAATGCCAACTACTGAAGTTTGTTTGCTGAATTTTCCATCATTGAATCTATATTTATAAGATTTCTTAGCATCTCCTTAATTATCGCTTTCCAATTTTATCCTTCTTTATTTGTTCCCCATTGCCCGGGTTCAGATTATTCTTTCATCATTTTTCTCTTCACTCAAGTTTTTTTTAACACAAAGAAGGGCCAGGTCACTTCAATTGGTCTTACAGGTGTGCTCAGTTGGCATTTGCTACCTCCCCTACCTCTTTCTAAAGACAATTTAATCCATTATAGCAAACACCCAGGGCATGTATCCTGCTCGATACTAAAATATTGATATGAAAATACCACCCAGTGTCTTATTTCAGAGTCCACCTCAAAGGAATGTTTTGGTTTGGGATTTTTTTTTCCAGTTAATTTTTAATTTCTCTGCTTTGATTTTATTCTCCTTATTCTTCTATCTCCATTTCTTGCAATGAAGAGAATCGTCTGCAAATGGCATTGCCAGTGAGAGAGTCTGAGAATGAGGTAGATGATGAGCTGTCTTGGCCTGCCCATCTGCCCTAGTGATGCCCGCTCAAGTTGAAGCACATCTTGCAAAGACCCTTTGATCATCCTCTTTTGATGAATTCATCAGCATGGTCATGACTACCTCCATCAGAGAAACCTTCAAGGCTGCATTTCGTCTACTTGCACTTGAAAAATTTCTAACTGGACGCTTTTTCTTACTAAATATTAGTAATATTAGTAACATTTGATACTAAATATCTTAAAAATAGTTATTGCAGCACAAGATTTTTATTTAATTTTTTTTTTTTATTTTCTTGGCACAGGCTGCAGAAATGAGAACTTTTAAACATGTAGTTTGCCTGGACAGGCATCTTTTCCAAAGTTGGTGTATGTTTTATTTCCCCCCAGCACTAGTGCGACATATGTTCCAAGCCAGTCCTGATCATGTTTTTCAATGGTATTCATCTGTGATATGTGTAGTTATTTTCCTGGTGTAATTGTAATTCAGAAGTTGCCTGTAGCCCTGTGATATGTGCACAGTTGTCCCTGTCCACTGCAACCACCAGCACCTCTTGTCAGCAGGATTGATGGTAATGTTTTGGGTCCTTTTTTGATAATTAATTGCTGTTCTTTCCAGCAACAGGGGACTCAAGTGGAGCTTTTGTTGTTCTAAATTTGAAATCTTAAGTCTGTGGAGATGTTTCCAGGAGGTATTTTCTCCGGTTCAACATACACTGTAACCACAGGTGTTATATCATTAAAGAGAGAACCCATATGCTAATATAGAAATAACAGGCCTGTTCATTGTTGCAGTACATCACCATCAAAGCAAACAACAACAACCACCTGTCTTTAGCTGTATAATTAAACTGATGGGTCTTTATTCTCTGCTAAATGATATGATAATATATGGAGGGCAAGAAGAATCATCCTTTTAAACTTTCGAGATGTTTGCAGCACTGTTGAAAACAAGTTTTTAAAAATAGTTTTGGGGGTTTTTTTTAACAAATCAGTTTCTAATAAAATGTTTTTCCTAGTGTAGTTATGCTTCACTTAGCACTTCTTTTAATGCTGGAAATTGATCTTTCCATAGCTTTGAATGGCCACCTGTTCTGGTATCTTTTTCTATGAGGTCTTCAGTGATTCATCTTGTTTCATTTTTATCACCTTTTACTTACTCTCAGGGGCCCATTTTTTGTTTCTTTCTGCAATCAAAGGCAAGCTCAACTCCAAAGATGATCTATATCCTGACTGGATATCTGGCACATGCTTTTCTTCCTCTCTATCACACCACAGAGGTGCAGCAGTGGTGGTTCCATTCTGCACACAACAAAAATCTGTTGATTCTTTTAAAACCAGCACAACACTGATATTTCCCCCCTGCAAAGCACTAGCAAACACCTCAGGATCTGAATGTTGACTTCTCAGTGAAGAAATCAGTCAGGAATATGTATAAAAGTTTCCCTTGGGCTATCTGCACATTATACCGGCTTTGGAATAGCTTGGTCAGACCTTCACAGCCAAATCTTCTGCTAGCTGACCATGTTTCCTACCAAAACCAAGCTCTAACAGAACATGCCTACTCCTACAGTTACTTTAATTGGAGAACAAATTATAATGTTGTTTTCACAGATCACTCTTTCTCCAGAAACTCTTTTGACACAGAAACTTGCATAACTAGTGCTCTTAGATGAGTAATCCGAATCGTGTTTTCTTTTAGAAGGCCAATCCTAAGTCCCTTTTGCTATCCACTAGATCTGTTAGTGCAGGCAGAAGGTTGTGCTGGCCTGCAGGGATGTGTCATATTGAACCTGTCATATAGGACACGGCTCACAAAGAATTTGGAGCATTAGGAATTTAAGGTTTTTGACAAACTGGGAACTTTCGTTATGAATTATGTATTTTTGTTCAAGAATTAGTGTGCCCTGCTTTTTTAATGATGCCTTTTTGCTATGCCCTTATTTAAATATTTTGGTCTGATTAAAGAGGAGAGGTATGGCAGGTCAACTGGGGGGCTGTGCACCTTTCCCTGTTCTTGCAGGGATAGAGAAGGGGGATGCCCAGCTTTCTGAAATCCCCTCTTTCAGAATTCAGCCTTATCTTTCTTGGCATGTTATCACTTATGCACCTTCCTATTTTCTGACACTCTTAAGAAAAATGTGCCTGTCTACAGAGTGTGCCCCCTGGGCAGAAACGCTGTTGCGAGGCAGTGGGCTGGGATCTTCACCTTGGCAGTTGTGGGTTTATTATTCTGAGGGCAGTGGTTTGGTTTTGAGCAGATGTTCTTTAACTCAAGGTAGTAGAAAGATTTTCTTCAACAGGCTGCTGTGAATGAGTTAATGCCAGGCAGGAGTGCTGCTTTTGGGGATGTTTTGTGGCCAAGGGTAAAGATTTGTTTATGAAGCTGGCAGTGTGAATTTTGTGTCTGTTTATATCTTATTAGTTCAGTTGTTACAATTGAACAATAAAGGTGATTTTATGTAAAAAAAACAATATATGCTCAGTGCTTCCTGCACAGGCAGGAGTGGTGGTCTGCAGAAGCCACGCCATTCACTGCTCTTGTTTGATGAGGATTGCAGTAAACCTGACAGTCTTTTCCATGTGGATGTCCAAGCCACAAGTCAGCCTCATGAGCCTGTTTAGGATTCTTTGATCATTTACACACAAAGTGTAAACTGTTTTACACTTTTTTCTCAAATATCATCCTGCAAAATGCTTCATTTTGCAGCACAGGTCCCCTCCAGACAACGTTCTGCACCTGTTTGCACTGGCAAATCTCCCCTCTACTTTTTTCTAGGACTCTGTTCTGTAGATTTATTTCTAATCATCTATAAATAGACTCATCTGTGTTAGGTCTGTATGTCTGAGTAAGGGAAGCCACATGACAGCACGCCTCACTTGTTGGAGCAACAGCAGATCTGGGGAGAAAACTTGGCTTCATGGGAGTGGATGGAAAATTCTCATTGAATTAAACACATCCAAAATCTCTGACAGCTTCTTCTCCAGACTCGGCTTCCTTGTGTGGGACGGGGTGAGCTGCACAGGCTTGGTTTATCCTTCAAAAATATGGCTAGTAATACTCAACTCTGCACCAGCTCTGGAATTGGGGAGAATAAGAAGCTGAAAAAGTTGTGGTTTTTTCTGTGAATAAATGCAGTGCAATTTGGTTTGCCTTTTCTGGACAGTGGCTTTGCCCCCTTTGTTTTGTCAAATATGCATGTTATAGAAAACTTAGGGACAAGGCATTATGACCAGGTAATCATAGTCATTATGGACTTAGGCATGTGTTGAAGGGTTTACAGGATGAGTATTTGCATTTCATTATAGAGCTGGGCTGAAAGACAGTTTTTCAACAAATAATTTGGCAGTTTCAGCTTGTTTTTCTATTTTATGACTTCAATGAATGAAGTATGTAACTGGTGTTTATTGAAGATAATTGAGGGGGAACACGAAAAAAAAATTTTTTTTTCCAGTTGTATTAGTCAATGAAATTATTTCTTTTCCTGATGCTTTTCCTTTTAGGAAAAATAATAATGAAAATGTTCCCATTACAAACTGGAATCTTTCAAAATTGCCTTTTCATAGCTTTGAGAAATCCCAGTGGTTTCATCAGAGCATGACTGATGATACAAAAACCTAAACCAGTGAAGACTAAAATCAGGGCTGTGATACTATTAGAAGAGCATTATGAGTAAAAATGTATGTGATGTTTGGAGTTTTTTTCCCCGGGGGGGGCTACAATTTTGACTGGTTTTTAGTAGTTTTAAAATGTTATTTAAAATATTTTTGCAGGTTGGGATATGATATATACGATTTGTGGGTTGCCTGTGTCCCCAGGCAGCAGGACAGGTATCAGTCCCATCTTTCCCCTCTCTCCACCTTAAGGCAAGACCACCTGTACTTGTCATGTCTGATGGACATTTGTCTAATCTATTTTTTAAGACCTCCAGGGTCAGTCTCTCCATCCTCCCCAAGCAATCTATTCTAGTGCTTCCTTAGCCTCATTGTTCAGTAATTTTCCCTAATGTTTAACCTTAATCTTTCTTCTTTCAATTTAATCCTATTACTGCCTCTCCTCTCTGCCATGGGCATGGAAAATAGATTCCTCCCTGTTCTTTGCAGCAGCTTTTTATGTGTTTGACTCTGCTCTCCAGTGCCCTGTCTGACTTGTTTTCTTAAAGCTAAGCCACCCCAGTCCTCATTTCCTTGGAGGTCCCTGTGGTCTGTACCCCGGCAATGACTCTCCAGATTGCACATGGGTGGTTTGCGTCTTTCTCCAAACACATTTCTCAAGTTTTAGTGCTGCATGTCGTTAGCTGAGGAAGCCTTGATGCTACAAGGTCTTGCAGAGTGGGAGAGTATTAAAGTGAGTGGGATGAGTGGTTAAAAAGCCCCACCTTTGTGCAAGTCTATGGACAGGTGTCCCCATCACGGTAAGATTTCACAGACCATTCACTCAGGCCAGTTGCTCCTTGCCTAGAGCAGAGGGGAGTGTGTTTTGCATTTTTCTCCTTTGCAAAATAGGTTTTAGCTCCTGGGGCTCCTGGAGCAGCTCTCACAGGGCAGCCAGAGATATTCTGCACCTTCCTGCTCCCATTGCTGCCTGCCCTCCACGCACGTACCTGCCTCATGCTATGCTGAGGTGTTATTTTCTGCCCTCTCCTACAGCCTGGGCATATGGACCTGAAGCAGAAACTTACGGATATATGCAAATGTTTTAATGATGCTATTTGCATATCTGGAAGTGATTTACAAAACGCTGCACATGGAGTTGCTTAAAACTTGGCACCAATAGTTCGTGGAGGATCATGGCACAACACAACAGAAACTGAATTTCAGCTGGTTTTTGCCAGCTCTCTCACTGCACTTTTGGCGACGGCTGAAGCGAGTCTGTCAATGAAGGAAACGCCTGAGTCCTCATACGAGCTTCAGTCCTGCCCAAGGGCAAAACATCCCGGCATGGACTGCCTTTCTCTGCTTTCTTGTCACTTTGGGAGGAGCAGCCAACTGCAGTTGGTCCTGGCGGTGGGAATTGCTCTCTTGAAAACCCTTAGGAGTGCAGGCAGGTCCTGGGGGTTGAGCAGCCAGGGAAGAATATTCTGTCACAGAACTACAGAAAGGTTTGAGGTGGAAGGGGCATTAAAGATCATCTTGTTCCACATCCTGCCATGGCAGGGACACCTTCCACTATCCCAGGCTGCTCCAAGCCCCATCCAACCTGGCACAGGACACTTCCAGGGCTGGGGCAGCCACAGCTTCTCTGGGCAGCCTGTGCCAGGGAAGAATCTTTTCCTCACATTATTTTAATTTCCCTTCTTTCAGTTTAAACCCACTTCCCCTTGCCTTTTATGCTGAGATCTACACTGCTCTTACAGATTTTGCTTATTTATTTGTTTTCCCTTCTTGGGATATGCATTTATAAGACTTGGAGACGCACTATATTTAAATATTTGAGTTTGAATCCTTTTCAGAAACAAGTAGCATTTTACATTGATCTGCATCATTTGGTTCTAGCTGGACCCTTTTTTCAGAGCCCCTGAATTATGAACCACATGCACCTTTCCCATTCCTATTTGTAATAGCTGATAGTGTCAAATACACAGGCACTCTCTATGGAAATGTGTGTGGTGGGGATATGGCACAAATGAGCAGAGGCACCTAAACCCTGCAGCATCACTTTCCTATAGAAAGCCAGTTTGTACTTTTTTGTGTTCACCTTTAGATTTGCCACTTCTGTTTCCTTTACTTTCCTTTATTTTGGATTTTAAGTTAGCACTAATAAGAGTGAGGGCATTGGAACTTTTGGAGAGTGCCTAGAAAATATGTGCTCTGGTCAAAAGAAAATGTGCTCTCAAATCTCTGTATGCAAGAGCGTCATAGGTAAAGATCAAAATAATTTAGCGGAGTTGAATTCAAACATACAAGAATTTGGTAGGATTTTTTTCAAATGAGAAGCTTCTTGCAGAAAGGGTTACCATGAGTCTTGGTGGAGACTGGTCAAGTTCTCAGAGGAGGAATTCACAGATTGCTGTTAAAAGAAGGAAATTGCACATGACTGAAAACCAGAGTTAAGTAGTATTTAAGGGAAGAAGTTTTACTTAAGCTTGACCTGTCACTGTTTACTGCCCAGGCATCTACTTGTGTCTGGAGGTGGAAGCAGACCCAGGGTGAGAAGGACTTTTGCCCAGTGCGGCCAGTTTTATGGTTGGTTGACTTCTTTGCCATTAGGCAGAAAATTTTGTGCCATCTTACAGGAAAAAGAAGGAGAAATCCAGCATCATTCTAAATAGCTTATTTAGGTACTCTGAGGGTAAACAAACCCTGTCTGCCCATGATGAAAATATCTCTTTCCCAAATGCCCTTCGTTGTGTGAGTGAAGGGCGTAGCTGAGGGCCCCTGCATATTAAATCACAGGTTTCTCACCTACTTATGTCAAGAAACAAGTGGTTACAGCAGATGAGGGAAGTGCAAAGAAACAGCAAGGCAGGATATCTTGCAGTGCACCAGCCTCTGAGCCACTGCCAAGCATTTTGTCAGCTTGGTAAGGAAAAAAACCTAAAAGAATTTTAAAGAGAGAGAGCCCAGTTCAGGCCTGATTCCTCCAGCTGCTCCAGGCTGTTCTTCACAGAAATATTTACCTACTTCACCCTATTTACAGAGTTCAAGTACTTCACATAAGTCTGTGTCTATGGGGTGGGGTGCTATGGTGGGATACTAAAGGCCAAATATTCTCTCTACAAGGAAATAAAAATGTCCTGTTGCAAAAGACAAAATCATTCCCTAGATCGTCCCTGCTGCAGACAATGCACAGCTCCCATACCACTCACAGAATGTTTTGTTGCCATTCTGCTAACATTGCATGTACTTTATATTTTCTCTGCAATTGTATAAATAGCATATAGGAAGAGGGAGACTATTTGGAGAAAATACTAATTAAAATGAACAATAGAAAATAGGAGATCTTGTGTTTCTAAAATTAGAGGCTGGTTATTCAGTAATAAATAGCCCTGTCATTATTAGTTTGTAGTCCCTCCTTTCTCTTGCCTGACACACACAATATCGCTGTTATCCGTGGTTTGCCTGTCTAAACATGGTTTCTTTCCAAAGCTCTACATTGTTTGCTAGCCCTTGTTTAAAAAGCTCCCCAGTTCTGGGCTTATCTGGGAAAAGAAAATAAGGAGAAATATTCTTTTTAAACAAAATGAATTTGATCAAGGAACAAAAAGAGCGTTAACAAAGGTACTTTCATGCGCTTCCTGCTGGATCTTGCTATTGGTCTCTGGTAATTTCAGAATCCTGGGAGCATGGGCCATGGTTTTATTTCCTAATAATTAACAAGCATGTTGATGGGTTTGATGGCTTTGTTAAGAATGTGCTTGCTTAGCTAAAAAGGGCAAGTTTGATTTGAATCTTGGAGCACAGTGAGTAATTGCTCCGTGCAGGCATGGCTGTGGCTGGGGCAGTGCTTGTGAGAAAGGCAACGAGGTTTGTGCCAGTGTGAGGAATGACCTCGATTTTGTGCTTTTATAGCAAGTCCCCACGCCAAGCCCACGAGCAGCTTCAGAACTTTTACATCCCAAGCAAAAGCAGGGAGACAGGTTAAATTTATGGTGTTTTAGTGTGTATAATGGATGGTATTTTTTGGCTGATAGTGGCTGATAGATGCTGGATCCCTGACAACAAGGACTGACAGCAAAAATGTCTATTTGAGGGTGAAGTGTAGGGCAGCTATGGATTACCTGAGCTTCTTGCTTCATGGAAAATCAGCTCTTCCAAGAGGACCCACCACCACAAGGTTCACAAACTTGTCCTCCTGTTGGGCTTTTGAATACTCAGGAATGAGTCTTACTCACACCAGACCAGTCTTTTCTTGTTTCTTAGTGCTGAAATTGTGTTGCTCATCACCGGGTTGTGTCTTGGATCTGTTTGAAAGACACTGGATTGTATGAAGTCACCTTGTGCTGTCATTGCCTCATTTCTATTGTTGTCTGGAACAAAAAACAACCTTTGTGAAGGGTGAAAAAGGGATGTAGAAGGTGTAGGAAACTGTGTTGGCTCAAGGGACAGTAATAGGGGGAACAGAGAAAGGAAGAGAATAAAGTTCCCAGGGAAAAAAATAAATACAAAGGAGGAGCAGGAAAGAAAAAGGCATGAGCAGCCATAAAAATCCAGTGCTGTCAGCTGAAAACTGGAGTGATTCTGTCATATTAATGACAGGAAACCATACCTCTATTGGCTTTCACTGACAGCTGCAAGCAGCTGCTGTGGAAGGAAGGTGACTCGAGCATGAGTGAAACTATCTAAGACACTGTACACTTATTTTGTAGAGTGAGAGTTTAGTGAGGATTCATCTGTCATCATATCCTCTGTTGAATGTATTGCCCTTGGCAATGGGTACTCAATACCTAATTTAGCTCTTTTGTTGTTTAGTAGCAAGATTTTTATGCCTAGTTCCCTTAGCTGTGATTTTTCATCAGCAAAGAACAAACAAATCCCTGAATTAAAAACTAGAATTTATGAAACACATATTTTGGTTCCCGCTGCCACTCATCTCCTGGCATTTAATGTATCAATTGCAATTAGACTGCTTGCTAATTGTTTTTCTGGATCTCCTGTTTTCAGTCATAACCGCATATTAAGGGGAGGTGGTGATGGTAGTCAGAGCTTTCTGTTCTGCTAAATGAGAAGAAACTGAGCAAAACTTCTACAAACCCTGAGTATAAAATGAAGGAAATACCAGTAGACTTTAGTACCCACTTTATTCTCAGCATGGGGCCTGTTGTATGTCAAGGTGCCAAGCCCAGGTCTGTAGAAGTCCAGATAAAGGAAACCTACAGCCTTCCACAAAATAACACATGGCTGTGGCACTCAAAGCAAGAGCACTAAAATAAATTGTTCTCTTGCAAAAAAAATTAAAAGTGGTAATAGATTTGGCCATATGAACAAGTTCTTTCCAAAGATAAGTGTGAAAGACCCCATATAGTAGTTTATGTGGGGCTTAATTTATTTGAGGGAGAAGAGCTGGCTTGAAGAGCTGGCTTGACAATGCTGATACACTCCTGTGGCAGCTTAGGTAGTCCCAACCCAGTACTTTGGTCTCTCAGTCATGCCTTGCTTTGCATTTATCGTTTCACCAGTGTAATATTGTATAATAAAAAGGAGAAGTTAAGATACTGTTCACAGTAGCCATCAGCTGATATTTAAAGCCCTAAGTGAAGGAGCAGTAAAATCTTCTAGGAGTGTAAAACCCAGACAGCTTCCCCTAAACCTGTCTGCGGCAGCTCAGAGGATGAACTTGAAACAAACAGCACATGGTGTGATATTGAACATTTCACGTGGTCACGTGCTAAGTTTTGCAGACTTGAAAAACTCCACGGCAGTTTAGAAAAGAGGCACCAGCCTGAGATAAGAGTTTCTGGGAATGGTCTCCCCTCCCTTCACAGCACAGATTTCAAACCTGTGCTGAGCAGAAGCTGTTGCATTAGGGGAAAAATACTGATTTTGCATGAGTTTAGCTTAAACTCATCTGGTGAAAGTGTAGCTCTCTGGCTTATTATAATGCACTGACCAGAAGTCTTGACCTTTTCCCTTCAGTGGGGCTCCAGGGTGGTCTCATCCATTGTTTGTCCAGGTGGATTATAGTCTGCCTGGGCAAGGGCTGTTCCATACCCATGTCTGGGACTCTTATGCTAAATATTGTACAGATCTTGGGGGAAACCCCCTTTGCCTTTGGGGTCTGGGGTGCTGAGCAACCCTGACCTCCACAGTGCTGGCTGAGTGATGGCAGGATTGGTGGCATTTGGTCTCTGGGCACCTGATTCCTTCCCTTGTACAGTCAGAGGCAGCTCTGCAGAGAGAGAGGGGGCAGAGGACAGGCTCTGATGTTTTGGAGGCCTGTTCTTCACCTCTGCAACTTGTCTGACTCACTGCATGAACTCCTGAGTCTGTTGCTGCTTTTTCCCGCTTGTTCTTTCTTCCTTTATTCCTCCTCCCCTTCTGACTAATTTTAAAAAAAGGGGATTAAAGTTACTGGGGAGGTGTGGTGGTTGTCAGAGTTAAACAACACTGAAAAAAATACTTTCCCTTCATTTAGTATTTTAAAGAAGTAATAAGTAACACGGCAGGATACGATTGTAATAATATGAAAAACTCTGAGGTATCTGAAGCTTTATTCCGTTGCCTCCTGCCTCTCCTGATCACTATAAGTCATGCATGAGCTATTACTTTTACTGTACATAATTTCTGTTATCCTTTGAGATCCAATCACTCCCCTGATAAAGTGATTTTCTAACTTTTTCAGCCATGCTTACCTAGCTCTTTGTGTATGTGTGGATGTAATTTGTCTGTTTATTATAATTCCAATAATGAAAAGAAAGTGAAACGATATTATGAAGCTCAGCATGGTAATCAGTTTGTTGTTATTGCTGGCCATGACAATCATTCTTAAATCTCTATTTTGTTAATGACACACCTTAAATTTTTTCTAAGTTGGATGGGATTTAGCCATAACTTTAATGTAGATATGTGATGGTAGAACAGGACACTTGAGTTTGTGAATAAGTCTACTCACATGAGTAGATCTACATTTTTAAGTGGATATTTTCCACATAATTTGAGAATACTAGTTTTTAAGGCAGGGAATTAGGGCTCTTATGCTGCCTTACAAAATCTAGACTTGTGGGATCTTTGTAAATAAGGTCATTAAAACTTGTGTCAATGAGAAATAAACTTATATTTAGAGTAGCTTTCAAAAGAGAGAGAAGATTTGTTTCTAAATCATGCATCTATTCCAAAGTAAATTAAACAGTACAATACATAGTTCAAGGATAATGGATATTTGCTGTTTGTAGTAAATACTTCCAAGAGAACCATCATAAAATTAGTTTTGTGGCTTGTACGGTAAAAGCAATGGAAACAATTCCTCAGTCAGTGGGCAAACAGGTGTTCTAATGTTGATGGATACAAGCTAGGAAAAGTATTGAATTTTTTTCTAATTAGCCTTTTTTCCCTACAAAATTGCCTCTTCATAATTTCCCTCCATGTCCAGTGCATAAAGGTATCTGTGTATATGAATTCAATTTATATGCCAATGATGTTTTATACATTGTCTTGTCTGCATCTCATTACTGTCATTAATAAGCACTCCAATACATCTCGTTACAAGGTTAATTGGGACAAATCTAAAATACGTCCCCTTTTATATTGTAAATACATCTCCTGGCAGCACATTCCTGGTGGATGGACACAAAAGTTAGGATGTCTTATTAAAGGTTCCTATAAGGTATCATAGCTGCATTCAGTGACTACATTATGCTAAAAACACAGCTGTATGGAAAAATTGGCTGCATGCAATATAATCAAGATGAAACATGCATTTCACTAGGACAGGATGGAATACAATCGTGTACAGCTACTCCGCTTTTCTTTTGTTTTTTGGCTACACTTGTGGGCCAAAATATTTTATACTACGTTTTGTGTGCTGGTCTTTCTAACAGCTGATTTTTGGTTTGGAATATATGTTTTGAAAAATGCATTCCTTCACAAGGCTCACAAACTCACAAGCTGCACCCTTCTATGGCAAATTTTTAAAAAAGGCATTTTTCAAGTAAAAGGTGTTTTGTCTGGGCAACAGACGAGAGCCTTGGTGCTTTCATATCAAAATGCATCTCATGTCAACATCTGTCAGTGTCAGCTGAGATAACACACTGGAACAAGTACATGGGTCACATATATGCCTTTACTGTACAGGACCAAGGGTTGAAACTCAGGGAAAGTGGGACTGAAATGTTCTCTCCCGTAAATGTGCCTCACACTGCCAGACCCTGGATGCTTCACCTGACAAGCACAATTCACCTCACAAGTTTTGGGACTCGAGTTTGTCCATTGACTATGTTGAGTGTGAAGGGTTAAAATTTTCCATAGCATCTGTGAGTGGTGTTAGTGATGTTCCTTACAGAGAGATTTCTGTCCTATACTGCAGATAAAACTAATTCCTCTCCAAAGGTCT
Source organism: Eulacestoma nigropectus (assembly GCA_013397775.1). Classification (NCBI taxonomy): domain Eukaryota; kingdom Metazoa; phylum Chordata; class Aves; order Passeriformes; genus Eulacestoma; species Eulacestoma nigropectus. The sequence continues at coordinate 727,409 of VZTE01000186.1, forward strand.
GTGCTAAGGCTAATACACCGACTAAATCCCTCCAAAAGAGGGCTGTCCTGGCCTTTGTTTCCTCTTCGCAGAGTTGAACATCAGTGATTCTGTATCCCTTAGTCAGGAGATCACCCTACCACAATTTTTTTTTTTATAAGCACTACCAAACTGGAGACATGATCAGGAATCCTAAAGAAAGGGCTTTAGGCAATGGCCTGAAACCCTGCAGCTCCAGCCTTTCCTGAGAGTTTGAAGCCTGGATGTTAGAACCCTGTGACTTAAGCTTATCTGAAGTTGAGACAAAGTTTAATTTAGTCCACTACACACCTGGAAGAAAAATAGACTTCCATAATGCTGTCTCTATGGGAGGCACAGAAATATTGTTCAGGTTCCCAGTTGAGGAAGGAAACAAGAGTACAAAACACTGGGTAAGAAAGTGTGTGTGTGTTAGAGAAAATGGTAAATTCCAGCTCCTCATTAATACAGTAAGTCTATCCTTTTTTCTCTGACATAGAATGTAAAGTTTCACATCCCCAAGCATCAGCTAAATAGCTTAGGCAGGCTGTGTACCATAGCCCCAATTTAATTGATACAGTACTGTCACTTCAAACAAGCCAAATTAGTGGCATGTTATCTCTACTGTTGTTTGTTCCAGACCCTAGGCAACAATTAATTTTGTCATGCCAACAAACACTTCATTTGATTTCTAATGTACCATTGCCATAACAATTTGGATAAATATACCCTATAAAATCTATAGATAAGTTTTTTTTAAAGGCAACTACTTGATAAAAATCTGAATAAAAACCCAACCACTAAACAAAACCACAAAGAACACCCCGCCACAGCTCCACCATCGTGTAATTTGAGGTTGCTCAGTGGATCCTTATATGTCATGACAGGAAAGGCTGTGACAGATACCATTAAGTTGATGCCACTGGATACTGGACTGTCCATGTATGGTTTCAGTGACCAGTTTTGCAATGGAAAGCCACAGGATTCAACTAAGACCCGACCTGCTCTGGTCCTGGTGTATAATGGACCTGAACAAAATTCTACATTAGTGATACTGATGCAGAGATCATTAGATAAATACCTTTCTTAATTGTATTTTTTTGTGTAAAGGGCCTAATGAAACTTATATAAGTCTTATAGGAAATATCATAATATTTTGCATTAGAATCAGCCTTCAGTAGCACTCTGTATTGCTAATATTAAATAAATGTTTTAACAGATTAAACAGTTCTTATTGTGCTTGAAACTCCTCTAACTTGGCAAGAGCAAAACAAATAATGGGTATCAGAGATCTCATCCTGTGGAAAGTATGCCTCAAACCAAACCCCCAAACATGTGCTTTTATCTCTCAAAATCATCCAATGTACACATGCATCTGCCAGCCCTGTCCGGTGGTGAGGGACTCCATAATGCATTGAGAATAACTTATTGTTTAAATGTACTCTTGCTCTGCAAGTTTCTGGAAAAATAAGTTTGGCTTTACTAATGTCCTGTTGAAAACTGATGAAAAAACATCCATATGAGCCATTTTATAAACATTTTTTTAACTAATATGCACTACAAAGTAATTTATTCCTGTTACTTTAAGAAGGAAACATTTTTGATGCATTAAAAATCCACCATCATGTTTATATGTTCAAAATCTTATACCTGATTTTTGGCAGGATAAGTTCTTCAGAATATGTTATAGATACTGAGATACTTACAGTTCTTTCTCCAAAACACTTTGCTTTCTATTTCTTTCCTTAATGGCCAGAATTCCTAGGAGATACAATACAAGTATCAAACAGTCACTGTGATATAGAAACATTTAAAAAGTGTTTGGAAAAGACACCCCTAGCCCATGTATGTGTTACAGCTGTATGTGTGTGCTGTATTTCTTATCAAATATTCAGGAGGATTGGAGGGAAAAGCAAGCCCCAAACTATCTTCCCTATATTTTTAAATCCCTTAAGATCAGACAAGATTCTTGAGTCCAAGGTTGGATGCTGTGTCGTTCTGATCCTGGAGATGTCCCCATGTCCTGTAGAGGTTACACGTGCCACTGGCAGCAGTGATGGAAATGCCACTTTAATTCCTAAGCCAAGCTGTGTGTGATACGCTGGTGGTCCCAGGGGAGGAAGGTCCCTGTTTTCTCTCTGCTCTCTCCCTCTGCGTGGCTGTGCTGGTGCCAGTGCAACAAGTGAAGCACTGACACTTTTCCTGATAATCCCTGTAGTGTCCCAAGATATTCCATCTTCCATGGCTGGCTCAGGAGCAGCGCAGATACTCCTTAAGTCTCAAGAACGTTACAAGATGCCAGTTTAGCCCTCAATAACAGACCTTTGACATGTCTTCTGAGTCAGAAAGGCAAGGATGTGTCGATTTTTTCTGTCTCTTCCTCTATAACCTGAGCAGACTGCCTACAGGCAGAGCACATCCACCCACAGAAAATATTTTAACATGTTAAATAACTTATTTTTTGGGTGTTTTGTACAGTTCCATTCACCATCTTTGAAGAGTAGCTCCCTTGCAGTTTGGTGTGTTTTGGTGGGTTGCTCTCTGAACACATCTTGAAAAACAAAGAGAAATTCTGGTGTTGTCTTCATATCTGCAGTGGTTGGTTTGGGGAAAGTATGGGAATATTCATTTTCCTAAGAAGCAGAGATATTGTTGCTACTTACCCAGAGAAAGCAGCAATCACAGTAGTGTCATCTAACTTTAGGCCTTTTCAGTCATTGAAACAAGGAATCATCTCCATAAGAATAATTTATAAAGCTTCTACCATGTGTGAAGATAACAAAGCATATTTTAATAAACACAGTGGCTGAAAAGCCCAAAAGTCTTTCTTTCATATAGTTTATGAATTCCTCCCTAAAATTCCCATTACCCCTAAAATGTATCTGAAGACATGGAGATGGCAAGCATGGCTCTGTCCTAGCACTCCTCCCTGACTGCTGTAAAATTGAACTATTCAAATGTGCTTCAAAAGATGAAACAAAATAAAAAGGGAACTAGATTTATCTCAGAGGCACCCACTTCTGATGGCTGAAGTGTTTGAAGTCCAAAGAGTTTCCATTGAATGTGAGCCAAAGAGCTCAGTTGTGTTCTCTGGGCGCCTGTTCCCCAGGCAGATGTGACATCCTTCACGTGAGCGAAGGATTCTTCTCTCATCAGAGCCAAACTTTGAGGTAAATTGTTGGATGTTTCTACATTCTCCTTGTTTGCTCACCTGTGGCCAATGACATGGTCACTGGTGTGTTTTGCAAAGTAGCTTTAGGATGTTTTGGTCTCTCTTCAGACAAGTGAAGGTCACTCCAGCATGGAGAGCTGCGCAACAGGCGGCTGCAATGCTTGGGCTCTATTTCATTCCTGTTTGCTGCACTAAGGGCTCCAATCCTCATTGATATGGGAAATCCGTGTGTAGAGCATATGGAACTTTCTAGTAAACTGGTAACATTTGTTAAACTCCACCTGGTGCTTTTCTAATTCCTGCTGTTGGGAGGGAGCAGCGTGCCCTGTGCCTGGGATGTGGTAGAGTGTACGTTCCCTTTGTCACCGGGTAACATCTCATTCCATATCCAGATTGCTACCAAACACAAGCAAACCTTGAATGTTTGATGAATCAGTGATGGTGTTTTGATTTTTCTCTCAGCCAGTACCACCAGGCAATCAGCAATGAAAAGAGAAAAATGAAAAAACAAAAAAAACAGGGAAAGACTGTTCTTTCAGCCTGTTTTAAAATATAAATAATTGGCATTTTCCCTTCTGCTAACACAAGTTCCAGGTAAGCACCGCTCAAACTCCCTCCCTCAAACAACCCTCTAGGGAGGAGAGGATGGAAAAAAAGGGCCAAGCAGCTGTGACTTGTACCTGAGAACAGCAGGAAGCTGAGGTCAGCACCCTGCCTGCCCTGACACATATCGGGAATGACTCAGCCTTGCTGCCACCTCAAATCCTTCATCCATTCTGGCCTGCCTGATGAGAGCAGCCAGGCAGTGCTGCAGCACAGGGACCAGGAATACCTTTGGGCTGTGTGATACCAGGCAGAACATCCCGTGGTAGCTCAGGGTAGCTCTGCATCCCTCCCCATTTGCCTGGGCTGTCACTACAGCACCCAGTTTCTGAGCAGACTCTGCACCTGGGGATGAGACCTTCACCACTGCCTTAACAAAACAAGCTGGCAGAAAGAAAACCTCTTTACTGCTTTTCTTCAGGCTGCTGAAGCTCCAGGATGCCTTGTGGCATCATCTGGGCGGATACTTTGGTGATAGATGTTTGATGCTCTTCCTGAGTGTCCACAACACTGCTCAGGGTAGGAGAAACGAAAATATCGTCAGCAGTGTAGGATCTGGGCAGTGAGACAGTACTTAGATAGAAAAACTTTGCGAAACAAGTTCCTGAAAATGTTGGAGGGTGAAATAAAAGAAAACAGAAGGGGTGCAGGCTCTTTCCACTGAAGATTTGACTCCCACCTTGGTTCTGCTGCTGTAGAAATGAGGACCACAGTCCCATGGCCTCACGCTTACTCACAGTGGAGGGATTTGTTATATATATTTAAAACTGGAAAAACAGAACTTTCCTGCTAGGATGAGTGTGGTGCTTTGGAAGCCAAAGGTGACCACACGTGCTGCAGAGCAGGTGAGAAGAGATTGTATCCAAATAGATACCTTTATCTTTAGAAAATAAGTAAAAAAATTCATTTTGCTTTGGCAAAATGAAAACTTTATCTCTAATGTTTCTGCCAGATTCTTCAACTGACTTTTTTTTAGACACTGTGTGACTCCGGTCCTCCCATTTTCCAGTGCAAACTGGAAGGAGCTCCTAAGCTGCTGTAGCACTGGTGAAAGTGGGAATTCAGTCAGACTGCTGTGAAAGGAGATTTTTCTATCACTCGCAGATGTACACTTCTGTTACTGAGGTTTCTTATCAGAAAATGCACAATAGCACTTGAGTGAACGAAAACGAGAGCTCCCACCAAATGTCAGTCACTGCTGATAACAGGAGTTCAGTAGCAAAAACAAGATATTAGAGCTTGTTTATCTTCTGGCTGCCTTGTAACCGTCCCTTCTGAAACACAGACCTCCAGCCAGACGGGCTCTTGCAGCTGCCCTGTAAAACACAGGAGTGGCTGGGTTTGTGTTCCAGGGAAATGTCTGTATCCAGAAGTGCAGAGGAGGTGGCAGTGGCCCACCCAGGAGGAGCCAGAGATAATGGTGGTGTCTGTCCATCTGTCCAAGCACAAATGTCTTTATCTGGGAGACTCTTCCCTGCCCTTACCAAGGAGCAGAGGAACATTTTGTACCCAGTCGCACTGTAAGGCAGTTTCTACTTTGAGAATTTTGAAAGCAATTTAAAAAAGAAAATCTGTTTTCAAAGCAACCCTCACCCAAAGGCTGGGCTGGAGGGAGCTGGGCTGCTTGCCCTTGCAGAAGTGGGAAAAGCACCATAATCAGGGAAATCTGCGAGTTGCATCAAGTAATGGACTCGATTACTTACAGGCAATGGAAGCAGGAGTTTAAAGCAGTATAACCTAAAAATCCTACTCCCCTTCTGCCTAATGCAGAAAGCTAGGTGTTGTGAAGATCCATTTTTGCCTCTGCAGATTCAAAGAGCTGACCTAAACATGATGGACCCCACGATTTCCATGTGTGCTCCTGGGTGAATGCCACAAGGATAGGTCAAGCACTGTCTGTGGCACAGTCACAAAAGTCTTTCTTTGCTAAGTATAGTTTGGAATTGCATTGGATTTATCATCCTACCTGTGAGCATCTGTTTGCAAATCATTTTACAGGGTCTGTGCTTTGGTTTGCAGGAGAGCGGAGCAGTGAGTCATGGCACAAGCTGGCACTGGCAAAACCTCTCCGTGCTAATGAGCTACACCCAGGAAATGTCTTCTCTGCCTGGGGGAGCTGCACCCCCGTCATCCACCCCTGCAGCTTGTCAGATCCTTGGTGTGCTGGCTGAGAGTGTCGAGGGCCATGTGGGACAGGTCACACCTGGGCAGTGCTGGAGGTACTTCCCAAGTGTCTTCTCCAGAGCAGGGAGGCAACACCACCATCCCTTCACCTTGTCTCGCATTTTTAGGGAATGAACACGTGCTGCTCCATCATCAGGAGGAACTGATGTGCCTCCAAGGGAAGCTCCAGAGGGGAGCACTGCTGGCTCCCCAGGTGAGGTGCTGGGTCAGCGTCCCTGGAGAAGTTTGGAGGTGCAGCAATGACAAGCAGTTTCCCTGGCTGCTGTCCCGTCTTTGGGGGTTCATTTGTCATGTTCCTATGGGCAACAGAAAGTGTGGCTGGTGCTTTTCTCCCTCATTATGTTCATTTTGCAGGTTGGCTCATAATGGTCTTAAGAAAAAGCAAGGCTCATAATGCTATTTGAAAATCACTTTTCAAGGAAACAAATATGCTTTCTGTGAACTGACTGCATGTGTTTATGTAGCAGATAGATTAATATGAGGGGGATCTTTTCACCACCCAGTGAATTACAATACTAAGATAAGTGATGTTATCTTTTAAGGCAGATGTTTTTGTGTACTAATACCTTATCAGACATCACACCAGCAAAAAAAAAGTTCCTTTTCTGAGGCTGATGATACAAAGCTTTATGCATTCGCCTGTCTTGAGTGTTGCTTAAGAACAGTGAAACAATGAAGGCATTTGAAGACTGTTAGCACAAAATGAGCTCAGCCATTGATTTTATTTCACTTAATGTTTTAAAGTAGGTTGTATGCCTGCTTCCCACACCACATATTTGATGTCCGTGATGCAAGTTTGCGAGTGGTTTGGTTTGAATCCTGAGGAAATAAATGCACTTGGGATCCCATTCTGCAACAGTTGTGGTGTTCTCCCCAAATGATCAGGCTGGGCTGGGTGAGGGTGGGTTCCTAATGCTAACTGAAACAGCATTTCAGCTTCATCAGTGAGGAAAATCCCACACTTGTCACTCAGAGAAGCAGCCTGAAAAATGTGAGATATCTTCTCATACATCAGTTTTAGCAACTCCCTCTTGCAAGTGGAATTTGCACGCTGGAAGAGTGTTGGGGGATTCGTGGTCTAAGGGGGTACCACAGTATGAAGTATAAACCTACTGTATTTTAGTTGTGAAAACAATAAGTAATATTAGAGTTATGCAAGTATCAGCTAGTATAGGCTATGCTTATGTTGACGTTTTTATGAAACACTTTAGAGGTATTTTTCTATGAGTACCCATAATGGTTTTTGTATGTGTGAATTAATCATATGGGTTAGTACCATTATCACAAATTACTTGTGGAAATCTCTAGTAAGAAAACTGAACTGAATATGGGCAGGCAATATTGCTAATAGCATTTAAATTTATGTGGCAAATTTACTAACATGATGTTGAAAAAAATATACAGTATCTAATTAGAGAAGGAAATCCTTCATTTCACATGCATTTTATTTTGTGCAGCAAGGACTGTCATTCCTCCTGTGAAGTTTATGTTGGTTGAAAGCATAAATTTTGCTGATATATATACAGGTTTCTGTTCCCAGTGGTGAACACTGTTACATTTAGAAAATTGACAAAATCAATGGCAGTAAACCAAAGATCAATTTAAATTTCACATTTAGATACTTGTTTTAGAGTTTCTCTGAAATTTACAGTCACTAACATGTTTTATGTTTAGAAGAAATAGATGAATACAGCTGCTGCCCATTTGTAGCAATTGTTTCCTAGATCTGTGAACTGAAAATATATAAATGCACATATAAAATTACACATATGATATAATATACATAACACTGTTCTTCTGCCATATAATTCTCTGCAGGTTGTTTCCTTATCTGTTGAAAGCATTATAGAATGGCCACTAATAAGAGTTATAAAAGTAATGAATAGTAATTGTTTTAGATACTCAAGCTTTCGAAGCTGTTAATTTACTCTCCCATTCCGCAATAGTTGTCACTCTAAAATCAGGTCACTATAGAGGTAAGAATCTATAAATATAGTGCCTGTGTCATATCCCATCATCTCCAAAAGGATCATGCTCTCTGTCTGTTTAAGAGGTTTACATATTCCTTGCAATACGTGTATGATAGATTAAGCACTCTTTTCTGGGCCCCTTTAAATGGAAGGAATTGAAAACACAATAATGATATAATTAATTACGGTCTTAAACGTGCAGAAAAATTACACCTTTTTCGATTAGTGTGAAATATAAGTGTCAAATCAGTAATAAAATCCTGATCAATAAAACAATAATAACGATGTTGTTAAAAGCGGACCTAGAAAGGTGTTCATGGCAACGTATTTTAGGGGTTAGAAACCCTTTTAAAATAAACGGATTTCATCTTTACACTATGTCATCTAAATCATTACAATGTTTGTGTATACAATTATCATCAGACGATAAATTGCAGCTATTGAATGGATTAAGTTTGAACTGTTTGACCTCATAAATCTGGGTTTGTCATAGCTTCAGCAAATGCTTGTGTAACAATCAGTTGATTACATAGCAGAGCAGATGTATGTGTGTTAACTGGAAAATATGAAAGGATCAGGGTAATTCAAAGTTCATTGGAAGAAGTTTATAAATGTCTGACAGTATCATGTTAACACGTTCTCCGTATACCTTTCTAGTTGATATGTTTTCCCTATTCTATTTTTCCTCCTATTTTACTGTGGGATTTAAAGTTAATAGAAAAAAACCCATAAAACTAAAAACTAAAATCTTGAAATATTTGGAAGAGAATTTAATGGAGCAGTGAAATATTTTGGCAGGATCTAGTGAGACATATTCTGAAAACATCATTAAAAATGGACCAAATAGCAATCACAAGTAAATGGCATTTTGGAAAAAAGCAGAAACAAATACTTGAAGTGGAAAAATGGCATGAAAAAGCATGAAGACAAAAGAGGAGCTATAGATTTCTGCAGGATTATTTTAATCTGTGGTTCATACCCCACAGATGAGGATTATAGATCTGTCTGATGTGGTTCACCTGAAATAAGCATGGGCAGAAAATGAGTGATGACCAGGACTTTATCTCCAAATGTTTCCATTTGTGTTGGAAGGCCAGTCTTTTTTTCAGTAGTACGGATAACCAAGAGAAGGGAACAGACAAAAATAGTTAATATTACACACTAACTCTTGTAGCTATGCATAAATAATTTGTTATTGGAACAATTTCTTAAAAAACTGAATGGTTTTACGCAAAGTTTCCCTGTGCAAACACAAACTGTGCCTCTGCCTCTGGCTTCTCATAAGAAAAGAAAAGAAACAACCACATCCTTGAATACTTATTATGTGTAAAATTATTATGTGTAAAATAAAGCTCAAGTTAATGTTATCATATTGTATATGATGAATTATTTTCTAGGCTGGCATCAGTTTGTGAAATCAGCTCAAAAATTATGATAAAATGATGGTTTCCCATAATCCCACCAGTACTAAAGGCAGGTTGGACCGATTTTGGAAAAAATATTAAACTGTAACAAAACAATTAAATCTCTATGCACATCTGGGTCAAAATTGCTAAATGTTTTTTGTCCATTTTAATAATATCTTAATTTTTTACATACAAAGAAATATTTCTTGTGTATTGCATTGAAAAAATTACATATTTTTTCAAGATCAAATTTAGCTTACTTTCATATTAATATTTTTAAAGAATCTTGTGGTCAAATTAAACCTTTCTAGGTAAAATATTTTAATAAATCCAGAAGAAACTTTTTTTGTTTTCATTTAAGCATTAAATTATTTTGTTTTGACTCCCACAGGAAAATGATTTTTTCCCCCTTAACTTCTTAGCTGACTAATGTAATGTAAAAAATCCCAGCTCTTTGAATAAGAAGAGACATGTTCAGAGCGCACACCCACCAAAAGGTATGTGTAGTCTAAGTGCGTTCTGCGCTATCCATGTCTCTTCCTATTTTTGTTCAGAATGCCTTTGAAAAAAGGTTTTCCTCTTTGTGAGAAATACCATGCTTAACAAGTGTCACTTGAAATTACTATTTTTGTGTGCTCCTGTGAGAAATATTTGCAAGTAGTGCAATCGTGCCGCTCTTTTTGAGCAGGTCTGCTCTGCCCAGGCTTCAGAACAGGGACTTGAAGGTTGGTCAGGGGACAGCCTTTATGTCATAGCATGCCTTTTATTGTGAAAACCTTCAAAATCCAGCCAGGTTACACACTGACAGAAATCGCAGTTTGCACTTGAGCGACAGAGACTTTGATATTTAGCAGCTCAGATTTCCATATGTTCTGTCCTTGTGGAGCACAGGCAGTGCCGCTGCCCCTGTGCCGAGCCGAACCCATCCGTCCCCTCCCCAGCTCTGGGGCAACTGCACCCCCAGATTAAATCAGAATATATTCCCATAGCTGCTCCTACATGTGTTAATACATTATTGAAATATCAATGATAATTAAGAACGAATTAAAAAAATGTTAGTATTGAAGTCTTACTGTAGGAATATTCCTTTGTCATTTATGGTTCCTACAGTGTTCCTTGGCTCTATTCTCAGCTCAAAATTTATCTGCCTTTAAACACTGAAGGCAGATTCTCACTTTGAGGAAGATCCTTAGGATGTAAATTGTGATTACTTCAAGGAAATCAGTTAAGTGACCCTTTTCACCACTGGAGGATACTGCTCCCAAATAATGCCATGTTAAACATAACAGGAACCACTCTACTAAGAAATCTTCCTTTTGTTGGTATAGGTGTTTGTGTGCAGTCCCTTATAAAGTATCTGGGATTAGATTGTTTGCTTAATTTTTCTTTTCACCTTCAGCCTCATGGCTGTGGAGGGGTTAATTTGGAAGGCATTACAAAGTCATTTCTCTATAGCTGTTGAAGTAGAAGTCTGCTTGAATTTGTGCCATTCCTTCCCATTTAAAAATGAAAAAATAAACTGTCACAGAGATAATGTTGTGGTATCACTTGAGTTGCTAGTGAACAATAGTCTATATCATAAGAAAAAAATATACATATTTTGCCACAAGCCTCTGATCAGTAGACACTCCACATAGAATGAGCATAGCAACTACATTATCTTTCACCCTGAGGTTAAGGTCATTGTCAAGGATTTGAGGACAAGCTTGTATTGCAGCTGCCTGCATTTAGAGCTGTCAGAGCTTAGAAAAACCTGCCTGACGGACACGTTCTTGTTTAGTATTAATTTTTTTTAAAACCCTGCAATCCTATGGGAGATTTAATTAAGACCAAGTGCAGAAATCTCCAAGAATAGCACCTTTAAGTACCTGTAGTTGTTTTTCATTCCGGTCCCCTGAACTCCAACAACCGAATTTAGTGTAAGAGAAAGCAAACGACTAATGAACGGTACCTACTCTCTAGAGCAGCTCCCCATTCTTTGCTTAAAAGCAAAGGCTGGCTAAACTTCCAGCTTTGGAGGGGCTTGTTTCACGGATATTCAGATCTCAACAAAACAGCTCGCTGGAGCCCTTAACTGTATTACAATTGGCCTCTTAATGAACAGATGAACTTTTCTTTTCACCGTTTCAAGTCTGTTATCCAAGACTAAAGGGTAGCATGGCTATTTCATTTCTGACCTGCCTACCATATAATTAGAAGGTTCCTGGAGGTACTTATAATTGAATTATGGGTTGTTTCATGAGCATTCTTTCTAGTAGGTAGGGATGTAAAAAGCAAAGCTCATCTGGAATGCATGCAGGGAAAGTGGATGATTTAGTAGATCTGTATATTGCCTGAAATATTAGATTGCAAGTATGAGTCAAAAAAATCCACCGGTTAAAATTTATTTTTATTAGGAAAATTATCCAAAGTCTAAAGCACCAATTTCTGTGACAGTATAACTGGATACAGCTCGATTGATTTTAGTGAAGCTCTACTCATTTATACCTACCTCAGGTTAGAGAAGGGTCCAGAGAATTAGTCCCAGTCACATGTTTTTCAGGCATAAAACATTCAGCTAATCTCTTGGAGCCCTGTAATTGGCTAACATAAAACATTACTGGATGATTAAAATTACAGTTGACTTTCAGATTTGTTGTCAAGTAGATTTGAAATGTGGGCAAATAACTTAAAGAGTCTCTTTTGCGCTCGCTCTCCCATGTTGTTGATTGTCAGATGCACAGCCCTTGTAGGGGAGCAACTCATGATTGCTCTCAGCAATACGTGTCCTTCACCTCCTATGTAAACTGCTGCTCTCAGTGCGTGGACAGGATTATTTAGATGAATGTCATCTTGGAAAATACAGGAGTATTAATAGAGGAGAAGGACAGCACCTTTCAGATATGACCAGCATTGTCCTCTGGGTTGTTGTGGATTTAGTTTTGATGGAGGTCCTAGCTCCTCTCTTTTAAAATGCTGCCAAGCAAAAATTTTCACTAATCTGTACTTTGACTATAGATAGCTAAATAACAGCCTATTTCTTCCTGTCAAGGATGCTTTTGGAACAGGAACAGTTACTGTTCAGACATCAAGAATACCTGCCAAATAGCCTTGATATGTTTAAAACAAAACCAAAAATTCCCTCCACTTTTATCTAAATATGAACTTGTCTTTTCTCTTCCAACTCACTTTTAGTATATATGTGCTATTTTGCCCAAAAGATAAATTGGGCAAAAGACTGATAAAAACACAGAAATCTAAATGTTCCCCTTCTGTGGCAATATCTGCATAAGTGTGGAGAAGAAGGGAGGGTTGAGAAGTGAAAACATTGACCTTTCCAGCTGCAGAAGAGGCAAAATTAAGTTCTGAGGTCACAATGTGATGCATGATGGAATAAGGGTCAAGGAGCCACTCCCTACAGCATTACCTATATGCTGGGAGCCATCGTGATGGTTATTTGCAATCTCTCATTTAGAAACAGGCCAGTCTTAGTCTTTAATTTATAATGTCATATTTCATGAATTTGTAAATGATAGCAAGAAAGCCTTTCTATAATCTGTATATCTATCTCTATATAGATATACATATATAGATATCTATATATATATATAATCCATAAACCATTTGATAAGGGGGGAAAAATCTGATTTTATGAAGCTGATAACTATTTCAACTACCTTCAAGTCCAGTTGTAGAGGAAGTACAGGAGTATTGTTTTTATTTTATCAGTGATACATTCTTCACAGGCGGCTTTATCCAACCTTACCTTTTAAACTAAGGGCATATTGTTAACCTTGGATCTTCAAATTTATCTGTCATCTTCAAGTATAATGACCTGTGAATGTCTGTTAAGAATCTTCAAATGGTTTCTGATCTGTTTCCTAACAAAGCACTGAATAACAATAATAAATGCACTGCGCACTAGTCCAGCAGAATTATCTTAATATGTAGTATAAGCAAAACAAATAGAACCTGAAAACCCTTTCCTGGCGTCAAAAGTCATAGATCTGTTTGTATTGTTCCCTTCTGGAGATCTTGTTTGCTGAACGGTCTTGTTGACATTGGCAGTTCCCCTCTCCTTGGTATAATCAATGTTTTAAACATAAAACCAAATGCTGACTGGAGTTACAGACATTTCCTATTCCTCTCCAACTGAGTATTCCTCCCTGCATCCAGAGTACTTCATCCATGTTCTGTAAGAATAGGAATCAAATTCACCCCTGTATTCAGCATGTACATTACACTACCAATCCAGGAGCAGGTCTTCAGCAGTATATGCCTTAAAGTGTGCCAAAGACAATGTGGAGGGAAAAGCAGCAATGCAAAGTAGAAAAAGAGGAATATGAAATGGTAGAAGAGTAGAGGTCTTGCCTCATGTGCAGTGTCAAGACCACAAACAGAGCAACACACCCTATTCTGGGATCCGTACCTCAAAGCGGATGGTAAATACCCATGAGATTCCAAGCAAAATCTCATTTTTCCATGAGAAATGATGCAGCTTTTTCTATTCCATATTTTTGGGTTCATTTGCACATCTACAGGGCTTTCAAATGAGAAGTGGTGCTCATCAGGGCAGCACAAAGAAGATACACAAGCATAATTCTCTTCAGCATATCTTGCTCCTGTTTCTTGGCAGATTTATGGTGACTCCAATGGAGAGGGACTGGTTTTCAGTCACTCATCTTCAGTACTTGTCTCTGTATTAGTGGTATTTAGGGTACTTTTGGAGGGCCATGCTGTCAACAGCACACTGCTGCTGCCTTCTTCATGTTCTCACTCTTAAATTCTACCAAGAAACCTCCCTTTGGTATCTGAGAAAATCCCCAAAATCATAATTTTAGGTTCTTAAAAAATCAGCTGTTTTATCGCTATTTCTTTATCCTTAAGGTCACTGTTAAGGAGTGGATTGTTAATTGCCCTTTCCTGCTCTCATTAGAGCCTTTGTCATAAGAATCTCGTGGCTCAGGACCGGTCAGTAAGAGGTCTGCATCAAACCTCTTTTGCAAAAAGAGGAGGCTTTGTTTTTGTTGTTAAAAATGTTTTTTTTCTTTTTTGAAAAGCAAAACACTAATTCATTCTTATAGCAATCATGTTAGAAAGAAGATGAAACATTGCCAAGAAACTATTTTCTTATAAACATCGTAACTCACATCTCATTCCCTCTTCAATTTCTCTTCTTGCTGCAAACATCTAGACATTCCCTTTCAGAACGTGCAAGTCTTTGCTTATGCCTTATTTCTTTAAATGATCCAAAATTGCACTCACTAAAATACTGAGATCCTCTATTGAGTATTTACTGTTTTTCCTACTGCTGGGTGATATTTTGGCAGCTCTTAAAATGTTTACTTCTGTTATTGTGAGAAAACATCATCTTTGTCCACAGGAAAAAGCACTAAATACCTGATCCCTGGCTCCAGCATTGGTGTAAAGAGCCACTGACTGCCCAAAATTGCCTTGTTGAGCGAAAATCTCTCATGCAACACAGAGGAAACCACAAGTTCCCTTGTTCCCTTTCATCATTAATTTTGTACCTTGTTCTCATCCAAGGGGAGGTGTACAATATATTGAGAGTTTTGGAAGTCAAGGTTGTGTTATGGCAATGCTTTTGGTAGCTTTAGATGTTAGTGACATCTCCATTCTACCACTCTATGAAATACTTAATTGTTGCCTGTAAAAACGACAAGGCATAAAAAGTTCCAGAAGACCTCTCTGTGTCAATTTTTTTTTCCCTAAATGAAGCATAATATTTGTGGAGTTCAATCTATGTCATTTGTCATATTTCATAAAGAGAGAGGCCTGTAATGCAGCAGGCCTTGATGACTGCTTGGAGGTTTAATTCAGTGCACAGTGATTTGAGTGTTGGGTGTGTGGGGGACCGTGAGCACATGTGCAAGAGGCAGTGTTTTTACAAGGTGCAGGGGGACACCTCAGTGCTCAAGAGTGAGCTCAAATGAGTTTTGAAGATGGTGTTGAGGAACTGATCAACAAGGAGTAGTTTAGCACGACTGCATGCACTGAGAAATGTAATTTCTATATTTGGCAAAGAAAGTTGGAAGACCATAAGGCACCTCTCAGATGCATCAAGTTGGACACCCACAACTGCAAGTTTTTAATATCTCGGCTTTGATATTTACAGTGCCCTAAGCTGATACCAGCATCATTTCACTGATGCAGCAGCCATACAAAGCAATGAAGTTGCTTCATCCATTTTACCACTTTTAATTTCTGTGTAAGTGCTTCTAAGCCTTGTAGACTTTTGGACATGCCAGTCAGCCATGCTCTGTGGTTTCATTGGCTCTTAATTAAGCTGATAGTCTCTCAGTATCACCTTTTCAGTCTCTGTAATATTAATTTACTGTTACAGTTAGGCCAGTAGTCAAACTGCAATTCCCTCTTTCTAACTGGGAATGTTTGCTATTCTGTATTTTATTCAGGGTTCTCATCTGTAGCTTACATTTCTCTCTACTTCTTGTTGCTTTATTTAAAAAATTACTATCCTTTCTGTTTCCACTCACTGCCTCTCTCCTTATTATTTCTTTCTGGCTCAGTGCATTTACCTGCCAGCTGCTTCCCTTTGAATTTTTTCAGCTTCCTTTGTATTCTTTCTCCACCCATCTCCCAGTATAATAATATATCCTGTTGCAGCAAATGTGTCTGATCCTGCGCACAGCAGTTAATCCGTGAATTTCCTTAAGGTTTTTTCATGTACGATTTGCTCTGCACATGCCACTGTAAAATTATATTTTAATTTGCTAAAACCTCTGATAGTTATTAATATTTAAATCAAATCAAGTTAAATGACTATGTTTTTCGAATCAAAGCCTGTATATTGAAGGAGACTGCAAAGACTATTAGGGTGTCTCGTTGAAGGCTCACAGAAAGTTTTCAGCCTTCTCAAAGAAAGCATCAGTATTCATTTTTGATGCTGAGCCTTATGAATCCTTATGTTTATAACACTCCTCAACTGGAATAAATCTTCCAGCTGATTATCACAGCATTTGGCACAGTGCCACAAGCAGTTCTGGGAACAGTATTCAATCAATGTGTAAACTAGTGAAATGCCAGGAACTTTTGAAAGACCATGAAGGATGATTAGTTAGTAAAGAATAAACAATGTTCCAACGTTGAGTGCAGCTACCAGCTAACACAGGGCTGAGGAGAATTTTCCATTATTTAAAATTAATATATAACTTATAATTTAGGCAGATATTTATGTTTTGTTATTTCACACTCCAACGTTTATTTAATCAAAGCCAGGTATACAGAGGTAAAGAAATGAACACTTTGATTATCCTGTAACATGTCTGTGTTACCAGCCATTCACTCAACCTGTATTTATAGTTAAATGGGAAGCTAATGGAATATAAAAAGTGAAAGATGAACAAAAACATTTTAACTTCTTCAAGAACTAACAATTTAAAAAAAAATCTTTTTTTGTCTTACTGTAACAGTCATGCCTTAGATTGTTGTCCTTTATATGAAGTTTTGGTGCTTGATTTTATTCATATAATGAGAATGCTTCCTTTCTAAGGTAATAGCACTTGTACTATTGGGGAAAAGGATTTTTCTATGTATGTTTGAAAGAATCTAGTTTTAAAGCAGTAACAGACTTCTTCATTTCCCTCAGAATTTAGTGTTCTTCTGAAGTGCTCACCTAAATCCTAAAAACCAAAATAATCCTTGAGTCTCAGAGGACAGAGTTAGTCCTATATACTTATATGCTAAAGTTCTGGTTTCCACAGCTTCCAGATTATACACAGTGATGCCTTTCATTTAGCCATGCTCATTCCAGTGTCCATGGGATCCATGGGGGTTAATTAAGGGTAGTTTATAGTCTTTAGGAGATCTTAAATTTTCCCTCAACTTTAATAACCAGTCTCGTATGCAGAGCTCAACAGCTGAGATATGTAACCTCTATGTCCTAGAGCACCCTTTCTATATATAAAGGTATTTCTCAGATGCTGCACCAAACTTTGTCTCCCTGTTTACTAGTCAGGCATAGCAAGAGCTAGGTTGAAACTCAGAGCCCAAAGTATTTTTATATTATTTGAAAGAGCAACGTTAAGTAGGCAAAGTATGTGCTGACAGCCTCTCAGACACACTGTGGTAGCACAGAGTCAGTCTGTTGCTGCATCCTGCCTACTGTTTGGTGCATAAAAATAATATCTGCCTTGTGTGTGACAAGAAGGTGTCGGGATATTCTCTTGGTGAGGCTGGAGACCAGAGATGTCTATATGCTTCATGTTATGTCGTTACATTTATTGACAACTGTAGATATAATACAGCTGAACTCTGCCATGCTACAGGAAAAAATATGTAGGCTCTCATTCCTCTCACAATAGCGTTTAGTTCTTTAAGTCCAAAAACTGCACGGGGTCATGCACTGGGTTTATTAGATCTCATAGTTTTATACTTCTATACCCAGAAGTTCAGGTCAGCTGTGTGGTTTTTCCCATGATCTCATTATGTGTGTCAGCAACAGACATGCATACAAAAGCGAAATCTTTGAAAAATATTTGGATAATAGAAGAGTTCAAGTTTTCTATTCTCAGACAGAATTTGTAGTCATCTTTTGAGCAGTGCTTTACAGTAGTTACACTATATTCCAAGTGGGAATAAATACATGTTTTCTAAGGACAAGAGTAATATTATGACAGAAAACATAATAAAACATTGAATTGGCAAGATGCAACAAAATAGGGGTAAAAAGAGGACTGTTCAGTCTGGTTTGAAATCTCTAATTTAATATACGGCTGTGCAGAGATGTTACAAAAATTAAAAAGTAACGTAAATTACAAGTGTGTAATATACACAGAATTGATACCCTCCAACAAATAAGATGTTTTGCTATGTATATCCCTCTTTGAAACATCTGCCTGTATTATTTATACACAGAAGTGCTGTATCTCACTTTTTTCTTCAAACTAAGTCCTTATGCATGTAGGATCTGTACTGTAATACATTATTGAGATGTTACAATGAGATGAGAGTGGGGACCAGGGAAGTGATGGGGGGTGAAGTGCAGGGTGTTTGTGTATGAGAGGCAAAGGGGAGGTTTGTCAGTGAGCAAAACAGGCTTAAAAAACCCAATGGTATTTTAAGATATATCAGTGTATACCTTTAACACTAGATTTTCTTTTTCTAATGGATTTGACTTTTTTAATCCATGAAGAAGGTTAAAAGTGGTATCTTTGTTGAATAGCTACTGTATATCTAATTCTTGGAGGTTTTTTCCCCTCATGATGTGGAAATGGTTTCAATTCCTTTTAATATTCATTTAATGTCAGTGCAATATATATTGCCACCTTACTTACTGCATTAGTAAAAAATGTGCTTATGTGCTATGATTCTCTTATGGTAGAAACATAAAATCTTGGAAGGATCAAAGTCCACCAACGTTCACCCTCCTGCAACAGCAGGAAATTGATCATGCGAGAGATGCTCACCTAATGCTAACAGATTATTATTATTTATTATAGCACTAACAGCAGGGAGGTGCATTAGACACCAGAAGGAGGATGAGGTCCTTGTCCTGGAGTGGCTTCAATCTCCAGGGTGATCTTGCAAACACTTAACTAGATGACCATCTATATGCACATGAAATCTTTCTAGCTCACATATTTAAGGGCTTTTTTTCCCTCTTATGTACAAGGCATTCCTGCAGGGTCCACAGCACTAATTAAATTTAACGTTTCCCCTCCGCATCCCAGAGAATGTGAATACATAAAGGGGAAAAGATCAAGCTCCTCCAGTGCCTTATGGTTGTACGGAAGTTTTATTTAAAAACACCACCCCTTCTCACTAGCTGCCTCTTATTTCCCTACACTGCGTTTCCCACTTAATATTTTACAGCCAGCAAAAGCCATATCTTGTTATGCAGCTTTATTAAAACAAAGATCTTACTGACCACAGTGAAATTCCCGAAAGGCACCATTGTCGGGCCAGAGTCTACTGAGGCAGTTATGTAAACCAGCTCAGAAAAAGGACATACATTATACTCTGTCATGTGTATGTTAGGGTTACTCAAATGGCAAATTCTGGTCTAAATCCAAGCTAAAGTAAGTTTTGCCCAGACCTCCCTAAGACTTCACTCATTTAACCCTTCTGTGTTTGTGTGTTTGCTTCCAATGTATCAAGGAGGTCTTGCAGAGTATCCTCAGCATTTCTGGCTGTGCTGCTGAGGTCTATCATGGCAGGAGCTGGCACCTTGTTCTCTGCAATAAAAACATCCAGAGATATCAGCAGATAGGTTCACTTCTCAGTAAAATTATTCAGCATGTTTCATTACGAGTGTGGCAGCTCTCTTAATCTGCATTACCTATAAATGTACGGTTTTGTTGTGCACTGTTGGACGTTGTAATAGCTTTCATTTGTGAAACATCTTTTTTCAGAAGTCCCAAAAATGCTAGCAAATGTGAATAACTTAAATCTCTCCATTTTGGACACATGAAGCTTAGAGATTGCCAATCCCTCTTCAGACACCGATGAGAGAGGAATGTAAATCCCTCTTTCAGATTATTTTTTGGTTTAGCTTTTGATATGCCTCTTGCCGGGTTTTTATCCTGCTAGTTATAATGCGGTCCCATCAACAGATCGATGCAGAGGGGCTGATGGGCCATGCTGGCTTTCTTGACCCCCACAGTCACATCCCAGCCACTGATCCGTTTCTCACATTTCTGATCCAGGAATTTTATCCTGATGACAGTCATGGACTACTGAGCCTTGGCTGTGGACATCAGGGCTCTGAAACTGACTTCTACGTCCCATGTAATCTACAATCAAAACCTGCTGTCTCCCAAGTTATATTTCCTGGGTTTAAAAAAAAATAGGCAAACATAACAAAATAACATACAAAACATATTGATAATGAGGACAAGTTTATAATTACTAAATGCAGAGGGACATATCAAAGCAGCATTCTTCAAACAGGATATTATTTTGTAATTAAACACAACTTCAAAAGAAAAAAGCTAAAGACATGATCATTATAATGTGCATTAAGTGCAGTTGAAACATCATTTGAGTAAAATAATGCTGGGTAACGGAGGAGAATTTATAGAGAAGGAAAAATTAAAATCAATCAATGTTAAGAGAAGCAGGCCAAATTATATTTGGAGAATAATGTTTTCTTAACATCTCTGTTACAAAATTATTCCCTGCATTGTTTATTCTACAAGCCTTAATTGATAAATATTAGGTGATTGATTCTTGCAAAAGAGCAAGCGCTTGGTGGAACGTATTCTGAGCTGGTCTGGTTCATACTTATCATAAAAATGAAAACTACTGGAGCATAAAGAACTTACAAAGAGGCAGCATTACTGTGGATTTAGTGCAGTTGGTGTTTGATACACTGAGTTGTATTCATCACATACGCTGTGTCAAGGCATTGCTTACAATGTGTCGGATCATCTTACAGGCCATAAGCAAGCACTATATTTAAATTGAATGATACCAATATCATTCCGAGTTAATTCTTATATAATACAGTATAAAAAAAGAAGTAGCATCCATTTCCACATAATCTCTCTTCAAACTTATCTGTATTTGACTGCATTTTCCCCGTCAGCTTAAAAAAAGCAAATATAACTGAGAAGCCACCAAATTTAAAAAGGGTATTACAAAGACATTTAGTGAGGACACGCTATTTATTGGCTTTTTGATGGCTATAGTGTTTAAGAACATCACAAACAGAAACGGGCTTATTTCACATCTTCCTGAGACCAGGAGGCATCAGTAATATTCCCATTTGCAGAGACCAAAGCAATGCAGTGACATGCCTGCACCCTGCGGGGAGTCTGCGGTGCAGCTGAAAACAGAACCATGTTTCTTTTACTGTTTAAACTGCCACTCTTAAATTTTTTAACTGGTTTTGGTCCCCTGCTAAGGGACGCCTCTTGCCCTGGGAAATCCAGCTATCCATAGACTCCTCGTATCTCTGAGTGCCAATAGACAATTCCATACTCCTTCATATTTGAAAATGCTGATGGAGATGTAACTATGAGTGGAGTTCTGGGAACAGCAGAATTGTGTTGTTCCTGCTGTTGTTCCTGTTGGAGGGTTCCCCAGTCCCACTACATAAAACAGGAGCCTTGCTCCTCTCACCTAGGACTATTGCTTTCCCTTTCTTGTGCATGATGGACCCCATCATCATGGGGTTACCCAGCCAGCAGAGACACAGGTATCTTGAAACACATCCCATACTTCCCCTGAACAGGGAAAGTGCTTTCTGATTTATTCTGCAGTCTTAATAGTTCCAGAAAAACCTTTTTATTAAATATTCCATAGGTAAAATCGGAATTCATGTGTAGTTGAAGCTTTTGGTTGCCAGACCCCTGCAGGTAGATAATACTTCTGCTTGAAAGAATGACCTGAAATGTCTTTATTTCCCCAAAATTTTATCAGGATGTATCCTCATTAAAAGGTTCTCTTGTCAAGAATTCAGATTTTTTTTCCCATGCCTTTATGTAGATGATATTCTCTGTAAACACCATGGACTTCAGCAACTTCAGTAATAGGGGTCAAGGTATGAAAAGAACAATTGAAGGAGATTTCAATGTGTGTTTGAAATTTTGGGCAAAGTTTACTTTACCCTTCCTCCCCTCCCCCCTATTTCAAAACACCAACAGGCTGTCCTTGCTTTTGGAGCATCTCGTTCTCAAGGCTCTCACCTTGCAAATCTCTACGTATGTGCTTTATTTCTTAAGTGTACACAGACCACAGCCAAAGCTTGGGCATATGTGTGCGTAGGACTAGGATGTCGTCTGGCAGATGGTGCCATGGCACCTAGATTTCTTCAGAAGTCAACTGAAGCCTTCCATCATTTCATGGAGATAAATAAGAAAGCAATTTCTGAATGCATTATAAAGTGTTATTCACTCAGAATTGCTTAGAAGGAATAACTAGCATAGCATATAAAAAACTGTGAGTAACCTACACGCTGCCCTGCTGTGTATGTGAAAGTTGAATGCCAGAGTTTGTCTCTTCATTTAACATTTTGCGTGGAAAAGAGCAAGGTATTATACCATCAAAACAAATATTTTTTATGGAAGGAGAAGAGATACATCAAAATCAAGGAGAATAGCCCTGAGTCTTGAATCTTAATATAACTGTTAGCTCATTAACACAAAACTCGGCGGGTTTTCTACGTCCCAGAATGTCCTTATCTCTGCAGAGCTCTGTGCTGATTGCTGAAGGTGATTTTGAGACAAAACACTTGCAGAGCGGTACTATACAATTTGTCTTTGTGTCAGAGGGAACTGTTTAAATGACTTGAGGTAAGTCAGCAGAATAGTATAAGCACATGTTTGCCCATAGTCTTACCTGAAGATATAGTTGAGCTTGTATTACAAAGAATTCAGCTGTATAAATACCTCGTGCCATCTGTGTATGGCAGGGGAATTGAGCCAGTAGAAGCTCAAGACCTGTGTCAGTGTTCTCACAGAAGGACTGTTTATGAACAGATGTTATGTGGTGTTTTTCACAGAAAATGGGCTCTGGAGAGAGAAAATGTCTATCAATTACTGAGGTATTATGTATAACAGCAATTTTTAACCTTGAGAATGATACTTAAAAGTTCTCTGTGAAATATTCAGTGCCGCAAACACTTCCTTTGTGCACAGTAACACACGTCCTTGCCTATTGCCCAAATTCTTTTTGATATTGCATTTTAAGTTCTTTCAGAGAAAATATATTAGATATTGTAGAACATGTTATTCCCTGGAAAAAAAATTGGTGGCCTGACTGAAAAAGTTTCTATTTGCTGATCTCAAAATTAAGCTGAGTTTTTACGATTGAGTGTTTGTATACTTTGTTTTGCGCTTCTCAGACCTATCTAAGGAATACATGGATTCAAAAACTGTCATTCACTAAGCAAATTATAGATGTTAAATGAATGGAAAAAAATAAGCATTCTGGCTAACCTGTGTTCAAGCCCTGGTAATTAACACTGATTTCAGTAGGGTGTTTGGAAGAACGAGATCTTGATCTTAGTGAATAAAGATGAATTTACTTGCAACTGCAAAATCAGGCAACATTCAGTAAAATTTAGTAATTATTATATAGCTGTATTCATTTAATAGACTGCCAGTGCTAGTTTGATTAGACCAGTCATATCTTACTCTTCATTTTTATCACTTCTGTAAAACTCCTGACTTCACAAGGCCTTTGAATTTGGGCTTTCCATGACAATAAAAACATAAAAACGGAGCCCCCAGTTGTTGCTAACAATTACAGCCATCAGAGTTGGATGGTGTTTGACCAATCTGCTCTTGCTTCAGGAGACAAAGTGTATCTTGCAAAAATGCACCATTATTAAATATTCTCACATGGGATATCTATGATTCTGTAAGACCCTTATATGACCTGTGGACAGACACAGTGTTTTGCATAATATATATACTTTTATTTTCCTCTAGCTTTCTTATTATTTATTCAATAAATCCTTTTTTTTTTCTTGCTGACAGCAGTTGTATTTATAAAGCTAAATCCAACACAGCAAAATGTTCATCACTTTATAAACTAAACGCTAATGTTTTATTTATGTGCAATGAACAGAGAAAAAAGAACTGAATTGATGTTTACCTAACAAGCTGCAAAAAAGTGCAGTAACATAATAGTGAAGTTCATAAGCATTCTGGCTTGTAATTTTTGGTGTCAACATTTGAATTGCAGAAAGAGCTTATGCAGACATAGCACGTATACAAGTGCAGTTTAGATCTACATCTATAAAAATAACATCTGTTTAAGCATACATTACATTTAAAAATAACTGTACAGTGATCAGCTGGTTAAGTACAGTTAACCAGATGCCGTTTTAAAGTGCCAGATGGAACAATGAAACTAAGATGGAAAATTAAAAAATACTGTGAAAGGTCAAATCAATTAAGCAACCTGTTTTGTTGGCATGTAACAGTTAAAAGTAAGTTTAAACTACTTAAGGAGTGAGCAATGTGAAGATGAAGCAGTTAATTTCTAACTTGCTATTTGGAAGAGGGAAAGATAAAATGCCTGCCATAGTTCCAGGGTCCCTAGGCAAGTCTAGGGGGATACTGGGAAAACAGGCACGGTTAAGTAATGTTTGCTTTGTTTGCTTTCAATCTAAAATAAATACTATCTCTCAGGCTTTTAAGTAACATCTTTTATGGCAGTCTGAGCTCATGCAACAGAGATGCAAACATCTCTTTCTTCTCTCCTGTGACCAGTGGGAGACTCCTTGGCTGAATCAACTTCCTGGGCTTGCTCTTTATCTCTGGGGATGTTGCCCAGAGGAGTCAGGGATGGGCTTGGGAACAGACTGATGCCAGGGGCTGCCACGGGAAGCAGACACCCCTTGTAAATGGGTTCTCCAAGCCTTGTTTATTTCTGGGAACTAAACCCACCTGAATTAGGAACAACACCCAATAAGAGGTTTAAGGTGCAGTTTTAGAAACAAGGGTGTCACTGCGACTCTGTGAAAAAATGACAAACATTTGTTAAAATTGCACGTGATGATAAGCCCCTGAAAGAGAGATATGAGGAAAAGAGAGCTTATCCACCTCACCTTTTTGAAGTCCAAGGGGAAAAATAGCATCTTTGAAATTTTATTTAGGCAATGCATTTTTTTCTTCAGTCCCAGCCAGTGTAAAATTTACGATCTAAATTCAAATTTGGAACAACAGGACTGGTATCCTTGCTTTAATTAGAAAGGTGTAATGATACCTGCAAGTCTGTTGGCAAGCAAGGCAGAACTTGTGGATAAGGAGAGAGGAAGTGTTGATTTTTCAATTTTTCCTACTGTTACTTTTTGTTATTTTTTTTCCTAAATTCTCAAATCACTGCAACTCAGACATCCTATAACACAGCATACTGCTGGATAATCCTCCAGCAACAGTGTGGAAACCATGGACATCAGAAACTGTTTTGGAAAGAAGGTTTAGGCACCAAATCTGGGAGAGCTGTGGGGCTCCAGGTCAGAGGGAGATGCTCAGCAGCCCTGGGGAACAGCAACCCCCCCCAAGCAACAGCAGTGCCATCCATCAGCAATCCCAGTGGGAATTTTTCCTGAATGAGTGTAGGGCTATTTTCAACCTAGGAACTCGCTGTTGTTCCTTTGTTTTAGTAACTTTGTTTATGTGTGGTTGGCGGAGGCGAGGGGAGGAGGGCAGAGCGCCGGGGCACGTTGCTCCTTCCTGACACCTCCTCTCTTGCTCCCACAGTTCCCAGTAAAGGAGCAGCTGTACCTCTCCCGGGGGCACAGCCAACTGTTTAGACCAGAAACACAATGAAGAGATTCTGCGGCTGTTAAAATAAATAGCTTCCCGGCAGGGGGTGGAATAGTATGGCGGTTCCTAGGAGCTTCGTGTACCCTGCTTCCAGAAAGTGCTGGGATAGGACACGCTATGGAGAGAGAGGAAATAAGCCTGGCTTCTGCACTTGGCTCACTCTTCCTCCTCACACTGCGAATAGTTACCCTACAGATCACTGGTCCTGCTGGATTCCCTTTCATGGAAATATTTTGCGTTCCTACTCGTTCAGTGGCTGAGGTTCAATTATTTTTATTTTCTTTTTTTCCCCCCAAACAGTTTCTCTTCATTGACAGCATAAAGCAAACATTTGGGCCTGCTGTAAATAGAGAACATACCAGACCAGTGGCAGGTAGCTTGTGATGTTTAAGTGGGTTGCCAGCCGAAGTTTGTAAATCTGAACAATCGAATCATTATATTTAACAGACAAATGTGTATAATATAAAATCAGTGAAAAGATACCATAATAAGTACTTTGACTATTATCTGGGGGCCTAATTAGACTGGTGGAATCACTGTAGTCAGTGAAATTAGAGTTATACAACTGAGGGGAAAGGAAATCCAGCCCTTTAGCAGAATGAACGCTAATGGAGCCCCGTTGACATTTGCTGTCCCAAGTATTCAGCAGCTGTTCCTTTCCTTCATAGAAAACAGGACTTTGCTCTTCCCAGACCATATTTTCTTTCATTTAACCCTCTGGCAGAGGAAGCTGCAGAGAGGCAAGAGGGGCTAATCCCTGCCTGAAGCCCAGAATGTTTCACCAAGCGTCTTCCCATCCTTGTTGCTGCTTCCCTCTGTCTCAAAAGGTGGTACCTTGCAGCTGGATGGGGCTGCTAAATCCTGTGTTCTGCTCACAAGAACAGGTGCTGGGAGGCCATAAGCCTTCAAGAAAGCCAGGGCTGTGCTCCTGTCTTTGCTCACCCCAGGCACTGAGAGATGCTCCTCTGGCAAACAGAGGTTCTGGGGCAATAATTCTGCCTGGGATTCCAGGTGCCAACAGCCAAACAATGTGCCAGGGACAGGGGGATGTGTGGACTGGGAGTAGTGGTATGAAGGACAGTGATGGAAAGGCTGGAGGGTGTAGGGGAAGCAGAGAGGAGCATGAATTTCATTGAGTTGTGTTGAACTGGTGGCTTACTTGGGGACGCGAACCATTCAGCCTGAGAAAATTGTTTCCCTGATGAAGGAAATAATTCTCAAGGAAGATCCTTTGACTGAATTTTGCCATCGCTCTCAGGTGCAGATGAGATGCCTATGCTTGCAGGGCAGAGTGCATCGCTGGCGGGGTGAACTTGTGTTGGAGGAAGAACATTCTGGCAGTAGGACTGGGGCATTTCTTCCTCTGGGAGCAGGAATTTGAGCAAGCTGGAGCCCCTGGAGGGCGAGACAGGAGATCTACCTGGCTGAAGGCTGATTGATTGCATTTCTGTTTCCCCCAACACCCAGTGCCTGGCCAGCCTTCCTCATTACTCCTCTCCTCAGTGCTCTCCTAACCTGTAGCTAAATCACCCTTGGCAAGTTTTCCTTCCCTTGCAAAGACAGCAACTCCCCTGTCAAGTTCTTGAGCATTTGTTTGTGCAATGAAATCTGTGATGCTCTAAATCTCAATGTGCATCAGCTGGCATGCTCTGACATTTGGAGAGCCTCACATTCATTGTGTGCCAGACACACAACGAGAGGCCTCAGCACAGATGTAGCTGGACCCCAGGTTCATCTTGGAAGGTAGGGAGGGATGTGCTGTGGGTCAGCAAGTGACCTGGAGGCTTTTGGTGGGGGAGGGAGGACTGGAAGGGAGCAGTGGATAGCCAGCTGGCTGATCGCATCAAAACCAGGACAAACAGTTGAATATCATTTTCTTCTGAATTCCTAAAGTACCAGGACATCTGGCTACCTGAAATACACCAACAAATAGGTCAGCTAAGATTGCGAACGCACGCCTCACAAAACAGCAACGTGAGGAGAGTGAGGGCGACTCTGCCAAGGGAAGTCTTCCTTTTCGCAGTAGCATTTTCTTCTAAAATCCTCTGCAGGCTTTTTGACTAAGATCACTGGAAAATGTGTTAGTCTGGGAATCTCTAATTTAAAAAAAAAAAAAAAAAAAAAAGAATTTCGGGGAACGGGTTTTTT
>VZTE01000186.1:755138-848348 GCA_013397775.1 Eulacestoma nigropectus
ATAAAAAAAAAAAAAAAAAAAAAAAGATATTCAGGGAAAGTGTATTTCTGGGGTGGAAGCAGGAGATCTGTAACTGTGCACGGACAGGTCTTTCCCACTCGAGGGTTTTCTGCACTCCTGCATCCTCGTGTTCCACACTTGCAGTGTACCTGGTCTAACCATCACGTGGGGAGGGGCCTCCTCCCCCCTTTTCCCATGTTTTCCCTTACACCATTGCTGCTGTGCTGATTTGGGAGCACTTTGCAGCCTCTGCACAGTCCCAGTGCTGACCAGGGATGGAAGGTGAGAGGGGACTGGCTACAGAGACCATTCCATTGTTTCTTATTTCTATAGTGTGGACAGTACCTTATAGAAACCCCCGAAATTGCCCAAAAATTGCATGTGTTTCATCTCTCCTCAGGCATTTGCAGGATAAGATTCTTCCTCGTGGCAATGAACACCAAAAATTACTCCAAATTTTTCTATGTAAAAATACAACACTCTGATTATTTTTATGTCACTGGCGACCTTTTTAAGCCTCTTTTACCCCAAATTATATTTATAGAGGTATTGCAGCTTCTATGCCTGATTAGGATAATGTGTGGGAGCTGAAGTAAATGATTCCACTGTTTGTCCACCGTTTTAGAGGCTTTTAAAAAATTATTTTTAAAGCCTGCAAGGTCCTTATAACTCTTTTCCCCACCCTCTCAAGCCACAGAGGAGCCAGTTGGTCTCAACAAATAAAATTCTTACAATAAAAGTCAAATATGGAATATCAAAACAAATAAAATAAAGTCATACTGTTGTTGTTTGCACTTTATGGATTCTGGGGCACTGGGTAATGCCTTTTTTCAGTCTTTCTTTTGCTAAATCAACATTAGCTAGCAACACACCTAATCTTGACTGAACTATGTTATTTCCTGCCTCCCTGCCTTTCCTGTCTAAATCTCACTCTCTGCTGAAGCAGCTAAATTTGCTGCAAATGAGGAATATTTTGGGACATGAATTTTCTTACAAAACATGGAGAGAGATCTAATGCTGTAAGCAAACAGCTCTCTAATTAACGCAGATCCAGGCTATTGAAAGCATTTCTAGGTTACGGTTATCAAAAAAAAGAGATCAAGAAATTGATGCTGAACCCAGTACTGGCACGTAGGATAAATACTGACCGCAAATATTTTTGGGAATGGTACCGGAGCAGATGTGAGCTCAGAAATTCTGGACCTGGAACATATGGGTTTTAATAAACAGACTTCTGTTCCAGCTCCTCAGTTGCCTCCCCCCCCCCCTTTTTTTTTAACTGTTCTTGCTTAATTTTATGTGCCTGTGTATGCTTCCATTATTAATTAATCTACAAGTATTTGGCGTTGCTTCATCGTCGAGGTTTTCTTTAATTTGCAAATGTGCTGTTTTAGTTTGAGCAGGACTTGTGTAGCTAATGTTAGAACGGAAACATTTTTAACCCTCTGTTTCATCGGTTTCCTACCACCTCCTTTTCTCCTTCGAAGAGGAGTAGCTGCCTTTATGTGTGTGCACGTGCACACATGCGTGCGTGTATTATTAGCTGTGCTGTCATTTTTAATCCTTTTCTTTCAATCATCATTTTTCCTCAGACATGAAATATTTCAGTCTACCGCGCTGCACAGGCTGCTCGCGGTGAAACACTCGTAGCATTTTCAAAATCTAAAACAGAGGAATACCATGAGGATAGAACAAAAGAAATTAAAACACTAGATATGCCACAGTTGTCTTATGCAGCTGTTAGAAATTTAATTATTTTATCTCATAGAATAATGTGCCCTTCAGAAATCATTTTGGACTAGATGTTTCAAACCAATGATCTGTAGTTAATTATCTTTAATAACTGTTGCACATTATGGTTAGATCTATGTTTTTGCTAAACCAATTAATAATATCTTCATTAGTATAAAGACAAGGTAGCTGGATCCTTTCATTTTTCACATTGAAAGAGTAGATATTTTAAACAGTGTAATTTACTTTAGCCATACATTCCCGATGATATGACTAATTAATGAAACTTCTAAGACATATAACTTCCAAAAGCTACTTATTTAAAGTCATTGTTGAACACTTAATGACGTTATGTTGGGGCATTGAAGAAACCACCACTGGCCGAGTGTTGAATTTGTTAAACCTTTTTATGCTACCAAACTGAAGGAAGCTTGAGTTATATTGAAAAGTAAATTCAGCCAATATTTCTTCGTATTCAAAAAAAACCTGCCACAAAACCTGTTGATTTCAGAGGATCTATCAGAAGTTGATGACCTCCTTTCTGCTTACACGTTGCAGCTGCCAGTTTGACTTATTCATGTAAGTCTGTGTGGAAAACTCTGGAAAAAGAGCAAAGAAAATATTCTATATTTTAAGAGTTGGGTGGAATTAATTTTGTTCAGAAACACTGGTTGTCTAAATATTTTTTGTAACTGATTTTTTTCCTTTTCTTTTTCATGTCCATGTCTCATTTTTTCAACTGGCTGATAACTACCACTTAATTTTAGTCTGCTACCTGACAAAAAATTACCCTGAGTGCACTATTAAACACACCAATGATTGCTTTGGTATTACCAGTGCTCCTGATGGCACAGAGTAAAGTTGGATGTTATGGGGCCAAATAGTTTTGGTCTCCTGTTCAGGCATGTGAGCTGATGAAAAGATTCTCTTGCAAAATTTCCCTGACCTTGAGGTAAACTGAATGCACAAAAAGATGTATTCTGTTTTTCATCTTATATGTATTTTCGTACAAACTTCAAATATCATGCAGCCATCAGGGAAGACTTTCTGCATCTTAAAAGAGCATCGTATATACAGCCCTCCAAGAGCTGGTATTTCCCACTATGGAGAGATGTACACCAGGAATCAACTGAAAAAAAAAGAAAAAAAGAAAAAAAAAAGTTACATCTAAGAGAATAAAACAGTGCAGTCAACTGTGCACAGGGCTGGAAGGCCAGGAGAGAAGAGTTAACAGCCAGTTGTGACAGCTACAAAATAATTATCTGAGAAGTGAGCACCTGGTCCTTCAGCTGCCGGGCCTCCCACAGGAGTCATCTTCAGCCCTGGTGCAGATAGGGAAGAGGGTGAATACATTTAGTCAGGATTAGACTTAACTGGTAGCAGAGATGGGGTTCATGGTCCACGCCTGTGCTGAGCATGTGCAGGCAGAGCTTGGGGCTGCTCATCCTCATTCACACGTAAAGGCTGTTCCTGTTGGGAAGGTAAAAGGTGTGGATTCCCTTAATACAGATCTGGTGGCCTTGGGGGGGTTTGGGGATTGTAGAAATGCATCACTTAAGAGCAAAGAAAGGAAGGAGCTTTACTAGTGGTAGTGTTTTGGGGGCTTTGTCCATGTGATTTGTTGACTGACATTTCAAATACAGGTTAACCTCCTGCAGTGTGCAAGTTAACCCAAGTGATTGATATTTAATGATAATATTAATACACAATAAAAGGAAAAAATGCAAGGTGTCTAAGAGAAACCTTTTCACACAGTATTTCTTTTTTTTCTGTGTGCCTACTGAATTAAAAGCCTGTGTTTGAGACTCCGCAGGGGTAAAGTCTACAGTGGCTTTCTGGAAATGACCAGTTCGAACCAACTTGTGGGAACCTGGCAGGGAAAGCATCAAAAAGATCATTTTCTAACAGCAACTTTATTTTGACGACTTGTAAACTCACATATCTCTGGAAAACAATGGCATTTTCTCAGGGGCCAGCACTTCTGCAAAGTTGTTTTCCCCCCTCAAACCATGCCACCTTAAAAATTCTGTGTATTAGTGCCAGACTGTTTGAAGCTGCTGCTATTAATGCTCCAGTGAGCTGTAGGAGCCTGTATGATCCTCATCTCAATGGTTTGTTGGGCTGAACCTTTTCTTTCTAAGGGAGAGAAAGATAAATTTCCCCTAAATGATCATTATTATTTTTTAATCCTGCATGGATATTTTTCTTCAGTTACCCTGAAAATACTGAAATAGGATAACATTAGGCTGTCTGCAAATTATAGGGGTATTTGAAGAAAAACTTGAGTAAAATTACTTTTCTGGAATTGAGTTGAATGGAATATTTTAGGCTTAAAATTTTGCATACATTTTCATCTAGATTTTGCTATAGGCTCTACCATTTTTTAGATTAGGTAATGGACATGACACGTGTTTATTCTTCATTGTGTTTATACTTTCTAGAAATCTAAAATATTTAGTTTCCTATGTTTTTATTAAAACACATAGTCATCCTGAAATTCTTCAGTATTGGTCCATTAATATTTCTGGGATATTTTGAGGTGGGTTTATAGTAGTCATAAATATCATCTAGATACAACTTATTCTTAATCCCCTTGTAAGAAAATAAAGCCATTGTTCATTTTCATTCCCTGAGGTTTACTCTTTGATGTCCTACATACCTAATCAATCTTTAAACTAATGCCAAGTCTGATTAAAGATTGTCAGATGAGGCTGGTACTTGTTACTTCGTATTTTTGCTGCAAGGAAGGAGTGTCCAGATGAGGAAGTTCAGTGTTTGGATAGAGTGAAGCTGTCTTACTAGCTAAAATATTGAGCTGAATACCTCAGTGCACAAGAAATGCCGCTGCAGAAATGGGCGATGGTTTTGGAAGAAAGATCACATAATTTTCCTTTTTCACCTGTGCAGGACATCCGTGTTGGAATATTACTGGAGGCATTTTGAAATTACCTCTGCTGCGAGTGTAGCTTGAGCTGTTGTTTGAGTTGTTCCTAGCATACAGCTGTATTTTATTTCATTTCATTTCAATGATTTGCTATATATCTTTTGAGAACTTTGACCTCTCCCATTTCGGGCTGACACGGTAACTCAAGCTCTTTTCTCTTGCTTTTAAAGTCTGGGCAGCCAAAAAATCCAAACATTCACAGTGTTTCTGTGCCTTGAAAGTAAGTTACCAGGAATTGGGAGAGGCACTGGACGAGTTAGGTTGCAGATGGAAATCATTATTCTGTTTGATGAAAGTTTCAGTAATATTCTCCAACCTTGAGGTGAAGGAGGCTGACTTGTATGGCTCTGTGTCACAGCATCTTGCTCCAGTGGGAAAGTAAATGAAACTCTTCAGTTTCCGTAGACCTGGACTTTGCACTGGGGGTTAGTTTGCATGAGATATCTGTATCATGTGCAAGCCAGAAATGAATTTGAGCAAATCTCAGTTGTATAAGCTGATGTTAGTGAAATTATTGAAAATTTACCACTTGAGAACTTCTGGTAATTAAAGATTGCTTCTAGAGGTTCCCCTGCTCTTCAGAAATAACCTTGTGAAGTATTCATCTAAGGGTTATTCACAGACTGCCTTTCTTGGAGTCGCTCCTCACTGCTGTGAAAGCAGGGGCTGGATATGGAAAACAAGCATTTTTAGCACACCTCCTTCTTTGCAGAGCCTGTGTTTGGTTGGTAAGCCCTCAAGGAAGAAACACATAATATAGGGAATTTGATCTCTAATTTGGATATCACATTCGTAACACTTTAAAATTATGATAATGTGATTCTGTTACTGGAGGACTAATTGGGAAACCACAAAATCTTGGAATGCATAAGCCAGTCCCACATTAATGTTACTTAATGCAAATGCATTGGTTTGGGGGTTGGGAGTACTTTATAATTTAAGTAAGCAGTTTAAATTATGTGGTTATAACTTAAACAAAATGTATTGTGCATGGGAGTGATAATTCAGAAGCCTTGTGGCCACTTATCCAACTCCTTATCCCATGAGAATTATGCATGTTGTAAAAAATCTTGAATGAACAAGCAGTGGTTAAGAATATATAGCTGAACACTTCCCTAGCTCCCAAGAAAATGAGTGATTGAAAATGTTAAATGTTGCTGCTGCCATATTTATGAACAGGGATCAAAGCTCTCGGGGCCATAAAACTTCATATTCTGGTTGTAGCCCAACTCATTTGGCCAAAAGATACCCCTTAGGAGTGAGCTAGATGAGAGAGACTTGAGTCCCATCTAAGGCAAATGTCTTGCAAGCTATTTTCTTTTTAGTAATCAGTACGAAACTGTCATATAACTTGTGTCTGTTGAACTGAGAAAAAGGATTTCAGATACTAAAGATCAAATAGAATATTGGTAAAAAACCTCATCTAAAACCAAAACTTGTCAGAATGAAAAAAACCCGAAAGCCAGACATTTTCTTTCTTTCCTTAGGATGGAGACTATTTCTTAAAAGCAACTTCATATTCATCTGCCCATTCTGATTATAGCTGGGTCAAAAAACTAAGTATACTCAGAGAGACAATTGCTAAGCTAACCCAAAGCAGAGAAGATTGGAGAGTTGACATGAAAACCTGCTCAGGTTAAGCATGTAGAGTGCCCTAGGACAGAGGATGAGCAGGGAGCATTGGTGGGGAACAAAGCCACTGCATTTTCCCTATTGTTTTTCTTGTTGATGATTTGAAATTTTTTTTGTGCAGCCAGAAACACTATTTCCTGATAAAATAAAAAAGAAGTCCTCTGAAAACTTCATGGCTGGAAAAAAATCTGATTCCTGTAGCTGTGAGAATTAGTGTACCACCCTGCCCTAAGTAAGGATTATGTCTGGAATTAAACCCAGCTTTCCTCTGCCTTTGTTTTATTTATTATCTGCAGAATTGCTTTGTACGAATGTTATGAAAGAGCCCTGCATTGGGGAGTTTTTCTGTAAATGAGCCATTAGCTTGAGTAAACAGGATCTGGACGGAGTTTGAAGCCTCCACAAGGCGGCACTGGCGCATCTCGCATCCCAGTTCCCTTTCCCTGCTGGATGCTCCCTTGCCAAACATTTAGAAATTTTATGTGCACACTTTTTATCAAAAAACTCTTCCGCTTCTAAATTTTCATGTTACCTTGCGAAGTGTTGGGTTAACAAAATAGGAGTTAACCTTGATAAAATCTGTCAGTAATTCTTATACAATGGATATTATGTGTTCTGGGAGCTTTAAAGCAATGATAATGTAAATCTCTTATTTGCAGTGACAAACAATATTCTTTTAGTACTTCAGTGTATCAATGACTTGCGAATTTTGTACCCAGTTTCTGCTTTCCCTTTTATGGTCACTGCAACATGTTCAAAAAGTTTCAGAAACTGGTTTTATTTGATTTCTTTGGGTTAACAAATGGATGCACCACTTGCGTGCATGATTCTTTTTTCCTCCCACTGATCACAGCTGGTGATTGAGATGAAGCTCCTTCTTGTCTTTACAAACTTGACTCCAGCCAGCTGAGATCCAGGCCCTACTGCCTTTTCTCTATTAAATGCGTGCTGAACTCTGTCAATAAACACCAACATGGGAGAGGAGAGCAGTAGGCACAGCAAAACAAAGTGGTTTTCCTGACAGCAGTCCTGTTAGCAAGCACAGAGTTGCTGCTATCAGTAAGGAGGTCAAGTTGCCCATTTCATCTACTTATGCAGTAAAAAAGCAACTGGAGAAATAAAGTAATAGCAGCAAATGCTCCCTCTGACCCTCTGTCACCCAAGGCATGCCTGAGTGGGGTTCCCTCTGCAAGGCCTGCAAATCTTGTGTCCCTATTCCCAATAAAGCAGAGCTATTTTAGTGAGATATTTTAGTACACCAGGGTTTAAAAAACATCTTAACAAACTTTAGAATGAGATTTATACAATGCCTTTTTTTCTGTGCTGATACTACTTCACAGAACCATTGAACAGTTTGGGTTGGAAGGGACTTTAAAGACCATCTCATTCCACCCCTCTTCCATGTGCAGGGACACCTTCCACTAGACCAGGTTGCTCAAAGCCCCATCCAATGTGGCCTTGGACACTTCCAGGGATGGGGCAGCTGCAGCTTCTCTGGGCAGCCTGTGTCAGTGTCTCACCATTCTCACAGTAAATAATTTCTACTTGTCACAATTGCTTCGAAAAATGTGCACTATAGTTACCGTTCTTCGGACAACTGAATAGCTTCAAATGTTGTAATTACTGTATTTTAAGCAAAATTTCCTTTTTATTACTTAGCAGTGTGAAAACAGATCAGAAGAAAGAAACATATAAAAGCTCTCCCTCCTAAAACCTTGCTGGCTCTTCTCTCTTGCTCTGTGGTCAAAAGTTAAATAGGATGTTCTGATTATCACCACTCCCAAAACAGATCAGTGGGATTTTTTGTTCAAAATAATTCCTCCTCCTCTTGCAGCTACTCTGTGCCAACAAGTTCAAAATACGGGAAGCTTGACCTTAGCTACAGTCTTGGCTGATGTGCCACACATCCTGCGCTGCCCAAGGAGCACAGAGAGCTGATGCAATCTGGTGGAGACTTCTGAGCTCTGCCCTTTCCACCAGAGGACAAACACACCAGGGGAAGAAAAGCCCATGGGGAGTCTGATGTAAATTTACTTGAAGCTAACAGGTTCCACAGATTTCATTGCAATTTTGGAGCGGGACCCAAATATGTAATAAATTGGCAAGGAAAAATTCCCACTGTATATGTGGCAAGAAGGAGTCTTCACCTCCCAAGTGCTAAAGGGGAAAGTCAAAATCTCTTTCGAACTCTGCCACACTCACCAGTGTATAGTGAAAGAAAACATTCCTCCCTGATCCCGATGCTGGCGAACATCCAGAGCCCAGAGCACTCTGGGAAATTCCACTTTCTGAACCCCGCTGTGCTACCTAATCACACAATGGGCTACATATGCCATCCAAGAAAATAAACACAGGTCTGGGAAGCTGTTTGTCCTGCAGGGCTAGGAATGCTCTTCCTAACTTGGCAGGGCAGTATAATCCTCTCTGAAAGGAGAGAGAGAGCTGCTTGAACTCAAACTGACTAATGAGATTGAAGAAAAGCCCATCAGAAGCTGGCACAGCCCTTCGCTCGCCCTGCCAACACACTGCCAGGTGACACTGCTGGGTACTCTCACTGTGACTTGTGTTTGTGTCATGATAGAAGCTAGACCATGTATCTAGACCCCAACAAGGGCCCAAAAGGTTGCTAAGTGGCAGGTTGTACCCCTGAGCTTGTGGTTTATGGGGGAGGCTGCTGCCTTTGCTGGTCCTCTGGGCAAAATCCGACTGTGTTTCAACCTTCACGATAGACCATGGGCAGATTCACTAGTGACTAAAATTTCCTATGACTGCAGGTGCCTTAACAGGATCTTGTGGTCCATAAGGAATCTGGGCAGAGATCCTGGGATCTCAGTGAATAGAGGGGTTGGAGGACAGAAGTGGTGGCCTATTGAAGGTTGCCAGTTGGTCAGCAGCAACCGCAAACTGCGTCGGCTTTCCTGAGACCCGTCTAATGCTCTTCTCCACTTGGCTCTTGAGATCATAACCAAAGTCCTCTGAGAACAAGACTTGCATTGATTATAGTAGAAATTGGATCTGGATTTTAAATCACATTATTAGCTCTTCTAGCAAGATGAACTGAGCGACACAATTTGATTAAAAATTGCAAAGACCTCCCCTTCCACCTCCCTCGCTCAGTTTTGGAGCAAATGTGTGTTTCATGGTAACAGGGAATGAAAGCATTCCACAAGGGCTTTTTTAATTACAGCATTAATAAAATGCACTATATGTTATTCTCGAAATCTACAGATTTGTTGCTTTAAACACATCATATTGCTCTCTGAAACACTTGAAACTCTCAGAAGTTTTTAAAAGTGTGTGTTTAGGTTAAGGTTAAGTTGCCCTTGACAGCATTTTTTAAAAAGATTTGAATTGTTGAATAACCACCTTTCACCCATCCCTAATTGTAATTTAAATGACAATATGCTCCCAATCAATAGCTCTTTGTCACACTTTGAAGATCAAGGATGAGATTTCACCCCATGAGTTTACATGGCAAAAGCTTCTTTTTCATAATGCTAAAAATGTTGCATCCTGCTGTTAAAGAAGTATAAGAATACCTGCTCTCAAATAATTAGTTTTGAATAAAAGCATTTAAGTCATACTTTATAGCCATTAATTTGAAACAATTCAAAGCCCTTCATTTCTGCACTTTGTTCACAGCTAAGTATTACAATAGGTATTTTAGCCAATTGGAAAAAAAAATCAGTTACAGCAAGATAATTTGAACAACTTAAGTTGGGTGATATTGTAAGAGTAGGTTTTGAATAACTGTAGCTTTATTTTTGCATCAACTCCATTTCTGTACAGAACCATCTCTGCAAGTGGAAAATTGAAAAGCTTTTAATGGTGATCACTGTCTGTATGTGATTTTGCCATGTTGTGTGCTTGTCTAGCAGGTATATATGGGGGCATGTGGCTGTTTCTCCAGTTGTACACATAAAGACAGGCATTTATTATACAGGCTCCACTCAAAAAAAGCTGTTTTTCTTTATTTTATTTTATTTATTTTTATTTTATTTTATTTTATTTTATTTTATTTTATGTCTATAAATAAACCCTTTCTCAGAGTCCTAGGCAAGGGCCAGGCCTCTACTGTGCTTGGTGTTATGAAATACCAAACAGAATGATGGTCTTTGTCTGAGAGTGCTTACAATTCTTGTTTTTAGTTAGAGCGGAGAAATGTTTTAAGAAGGATAAAGTCTGGTCTGTTTCCATGTTGTCCTTGGTAAACCCAATCTAGTCTGGTCTCAAAAACGGAGCAATTCTGCTCGTTGCCAGGGAGAATACATAGGTATCCAATGAGTCATGGTCAAACATACGGCCATTATTAGACCACAAACACAGGAGGAGAAAAAAGATTTCATTTGGACCTGTTGTCCCTGCAGAGCTGGTGAGGAGGAATAACAAATAAGCGAGTGGAGGAGGTTGCTCTTTAGGTATTTATGAGGAGCTTCTCTCCCTGTGGGGATAGACTGGGGAAAAGCAGAAATGTGCATGTTGGAAAATTTAAGTAGAGCAAAGGAGGCCGCGTCATGGTGTAACTAAGAGCATTTAGTACATTTTAATCGCAAACTAGAGACAATGGGAAAGAGAAGCTGAAGCTGTAAGGGGCTTTAGAAAATACAAAGAACTTATTTTTAGTTTGGAAGAGAAGGGACAATCAGAAGACAGACGCAAAGAGAGAAGTGGTTAAGTTTTGTGTTAGAGCAATGTTCTTCATGGCAGTATCATAAATGGGTAAGAGCACATTCATCCAGACCAAGAGAAAGGATGCTGAAGAAACATGACACAGGGTGTGGAGCACCACAACATATGGCTGTGTTTCTGTGGCTTAGCAGAGAAGGTCATGTCAGAATTGTTACGTAGAAATGTTTTGCAAGACTGGGCCCATATGTATAAATTTAGATAAAAATCTCAATTAAAATTGGAGTACAAGTTCTTACTTTTAACTGTGGACTTGCACAAATACAGTTAAAAACAATGGATGGAGAAAAGGAAAAAAAAATATTTTTGAAGACTTCTTTAAACAGAAAATCTATGGAATCATAGAATTATTAAAAAAAAAAAAGACTTTCAGTATATAAACTATAAAATGAAGACTTTGCACTTGGGCAAGTCCTCTTCTCCTGAGTTATCATTTAGGGAAAGCTTAGGAAACTGATTGATTTTACCCCTGCACAGAGTTTTGGCTGGACCAGAGTAGGAGAAAGTCGTATTGTTGAACTGTTCCTGTCCAGGCTTCTTAGTGTAAGATTTGGAGAGCGTCAGGTTGTGCTCCGGGTCCTGCATGAACTGAGCCATGCCCAAATACAAAGCAACAAAATATTGCCCTGGCATTGCAGTTTATGCACAGTGATCTCAAAGTAAGGATATAGTATGGCTGTGAATGGCTCTAGGTATTCACAAAACCTTTCTGTGCTCCAACTTTTCCTACGTATAAAACAGAGGCAATAATATTTCCAGCTCTGACACTAGTGGTTAGGGAATTTATACTTTTGAACATTAATTTCTGAGAAACTATATTGGTACAAAGTATTGGTTCTGTTCACATTGTTCCTGGTTATTAACCCTATTATTGGTCATTGCATCTGTATACTCAAAACACAGGGTTTATTGATGGCTTTTATTTCCTATATGTGTCATATAAATGCCTTAACAGATGAACAGAGTGGTGAAAATGATAGGGTACTTCAGAACAGCTCGAAGTCACTGCTTCTTTAATAAAGCTTTGGTTTTGTATGTCGGGAGAGATGGAATTCACACCCCAACCTATGCACAGCTGCAAGCCCTATTAAGTGAAACCCCTCCTAAATATAGATCCAATGGCCTCACCCCTGGCCAGCTTCCAAAGACCATAGAGGCCTGTTTCACTCCTTCCACATCCCCCTCCCACCATACAACGAGCACGGAGCCATCAAACCCTTTGCTCAGTAGTGGGAAGAACGGGTGCAGGGTTTGGGGGCTTGGAAGGTGCAGCAAAGTCTTCCTGCAAGGAGGGTAACTTTCACACATGCAATCGGTTGGTAAAAGAACATTACAATCACTGCAGCTATTCATAAGCTATATATTCATTTTCCTGTGTATTGTCACTTTAAATAAAAAGGGCCTTTTTTTTTTTTTTTTCAAGTAGCCGTAAAGACAGCACTCGTGAGATGAGCAAGCCTGAGCCATGTTCAGACAGAACATTTTAATGATCAGGAGAGCCCTGATGCCTGGGAGTTGCCTGGGACTGCACGTTAAGAGTAAGCCAAATCATCAAAATGCAGCTTGAGTAGGTCCAGTGAGGGTGTATTATACTGTTACAATTGTGGCTGCTGGAGCTAAGGTTGAGTGGGCATTTCTATTATAAACCCCAACTGGTAGGGTTGAGTATTTTGACCACATCAGATAATGTCAAGTGAAGCTTCTCATATGAATTGACACCCAAATACTTGTAACCTCCCTTACAAACAGGATCAAGCTCTTCCCCTTCCACCTACTCCTTTTCCCAGCCTACACTTGATTTTGTAACTGGGTCATTCTCTCCAAACATGAATGGATAAAAAATCGTAGATATTTAGTTTAAAGAAATCAAGACTAACAGTGCCTGGCTGTTGGTGTAGGTTTCACACTCATGTGCTTGATGTCACACTCATGCAACGGTCATGCAGACCAAACCTTGGCCATTGCGTCCCCAGGAAATATTCTATGATCCATCAGGCTCTCAGTGACACCCAAAGTGCAGCTGTACCTTGACAATGACCTTGCATTTCACCAGGCAGCTCTTAGTAAACTCCATGGGTAGAAGCTCAGCGTTGGAGCACATTCCCTGTCTGCAGGCAGAAAGTTTCCCCGTACGTTTTGCCGAAGTGCTCTGAGTGTGCACGTGTGACCACGGTGTCACAAGAGCTGAATGCCACTAGCAGGGATTAGAGGGGCCAGAAATTTAACAGGATTAAAGAGAGAAAATGAACTTGGATAAAACTTAATAAAATTATCCTACATTATGTTGCTAAAGTTTTCAACACAGTTTTCTGGATAGGACAGAAGATTTTGCTGCTACCAACACGAACCAGTAAAAGATTAGAAATGGATTTTCTTCATAGGAGAGTAGCTCTTAACTTGATTTAGGAGAGAAAGGATGCTCCAGTGGTGAGGGTGCAGCTGAGAAATGAAACCCCAAAGTGCTGTGCCATTTCCCTGTGGTCATGAGGAGGTTGAACAGGCCTAGATTTTGCAGATATTAAGGACTCCACCCCTCAGCAGTCTCTGGAGACTTTGAGTGAGCATTTCCAAGGACAAGGCCTTAGTCTGTAGTGCCTTGCTCTCCATGTGGAAAATGAAGAGCCTAACATTTACCTGCAGTGCTGGAGTGGACAAGCCTGTTAAAGCAGTAAAGAGATCAATGAGTCAGAGGTTGAGTAGGAAGAGAGGGAGAGGAAAATCCTCCCACTGATAAATTGCTAACCCTCTTTTGCAAAAGATTTAAGATACTTGATGGCATCATGATAATTTTTTGTGTGTCAGAATTGCTAAATATTCAAATGTCTGTTTTTTGCCAAACCCAGTGTGTAAAAGCAGATGAGAGATATTTTGCAAACTTTTAAAATCACCTACAGCACTTAAGATGTTGAAGGTAGATTAGATAAGACTAGCAAAGTTATTTGAACATAAACATTTATTTAAAAAATATCCTCTGCTTTGCTGAGCCCACAAACATTGTATAAATAACACACAGCTCATGAATAGGAATGAACAGACTTGTACCCATCACTGGTATGGATTTATATTCTGCACCTGCCAGGACTTTATTAACTCTCCTGAAAACAGTGGTATCTTTGCAGAGAGATCTAAAGGAAGTTGTTCTTGAGAATATGCCTCCAAAGCTTAAACTTCAGGTATTAACAGATAGATTTACAAATGTATTTAGGCAATTAGAAATGAGAATACACGAGTAGTCATATTTAGAAAAGTTAAATAAGTTAGGGGCCTGTCTGCTGGCCTGGGCTCTGTCGATGTCCTTTGATACATTCATGCATTTTAGGGTCATAAGGAATTATATTCTTATTCTGCAAACAATACTACCTGTGCTTAGCTTGATGCATGCAAATAGTCCTTGGTGGGACTGCTCACACAAGTAAACTATTCACATATCTGTAGGAGCTGGCCTGAAATGGTAAACCTTACAGAATGGGTCTAAACTACCATCTTTGGGTCTATGATTTTAAGTGTGTTCGAACTTCAGAGGTGACTGACTTCACGCTGGTGGTGAAAAAAGTTCACAGAAAAAATCCTGCCTGGGATTTGGTCTGAGCTTGTTTGTCACGTTGTTTCAGTTCTGTCTTCTTTGCAACCTTCCCTGGGTACTCCCAGGGGTCTGTCTGAATACTGGTGGCTACGAAACCTTCTGCTAAAATAAAAGCCCCGAAATAATGCACTGACTTTCCTATGCAGTTGGGCTCTTAAAAGAAAATAAACCTAGGTAGGAACAGCTGTTCTGGAATTTGTTCAGTGTGCTTTTCTCTATCTGTGTCATCTAGTCTGGTGGAAAAACAAACAGCAAAAACCCCCAAACCCTCATCTTGTAAGTCCACAGGTGCATCAAGAATTTGAGCCTCAAATAGGGGAAAAAGAGGAAAGTTTTGGAACCATTTATCTACTGAAATGCAGCCCACATTCCACAAAACATGGAATACTTCAAGCTTCTTGCTAATGACCCTATGTCTGCTGTTTGGGCAAATACCTAATGAGTCAATTATGAACACATACATCATCATTTGTAAGGTATTTACTGTATTATAAGTTTTAAAATGGAAATAAGTTATTAGCTTTCAAGTACCTTTTAATCTTGATCTTAATAACAAAGAAAGATACATTTGTCTCTATACATTAATAATCTGAGGTTTAATACTCTATTTGATCAAAAGGAACATCAAAATGGTCTTGTAACATCTCAAAACACAGCCTGCATGTGCAGCAAGGTGATGGGGTAGAGACCAGCTCCTCATCAACTCTGTTGCAAAATCAGGATGGAAATCCCAGTAACACAGTTAGTTATTGGGTGACTTGGGAACTCGGGCAGATCAAGGAACAGTAGGAAATGTGCCAAACAAAACATAACATCTAAGCATTTTTATTGCTATTAGTGCATTTTAGTATGTTTTTCTTTTGTTAAATGTAAGAAATCTAGAAAGATGAAACATTTGGAG
Source organism: Eulacestoma nigropectus (assembly GCA_013397775.1). NCBI lineage: Eukaryota > Metazoa > Chordata > Aves > Passeriformes > Eulacestoma > Eulacestoma nigropectus. The sequence goes on from VZTE01000186.1 coordinate 770,616, forward strand.
AGCTGTGACTGATGTGGTGGATATGGAAAAGGAAACAAGTTAATTGATAGGTTTGGTTGTAGTTTTATTATGGCCAAAATGCATATATGTGGATTGTGGCAATTGAGTTGGAAATGAGCATGAGAACTCTGAGAGAAGTAGCAGTAGGAATAAGGGGTAACAAGGAAAGGATTATTAGTACCCTAAATTCATGTTAAGGAAAGTATTTCTGGCTTTTTTAATATGGGTGAGTGTGGAAAGATCTGTGACACCTTTGGGGTAGAAATGATCTGACAGGTGATTGTAAGAGAAGATTATGGAGATCCTTTCTACCAAAATGGTCAATAATATCTTTGTAGAGCCATCTCCCCTGGAAAATATCAAATATGGCACAATTTGATTGAAACATTTCATCCTGTTACATTAAGAGCACCAGAACCACTGTTTCTTGCTGTGTAAATTCATGCACCTTAGCCAGAGTGTTGGACATAGTTAGGTTCTAAGGGACAGGAAAATCCCTGTAAACAAGCAAAATCAAGGATTGCTGTATGGTTAACAAAATCTGTGAAGCCTCGAGATCTCACTAACTCCCTGAGGTAGGGTGGACACTCCGGGGTGGGAAAGAGGAGAGCTCTAGGAAGCCATCCCAGATGCCAAAGCAAAGCACTGGTGGGGTTGAGGGAACAGCAGCTGCTCCACTTCCCTCCTGTCAGGCAGGTTGGGTTTCCTTTGGCCCCCTGGGAAAGGCACTTCAGACCATGTGGAAACTCCGTATGAATTAAATCCTCTCGCTTTATGCATAGCCCTCGAAATTACCCTTGTATGAAATCAGACGCACAACTCAGCCTCGGTGTATTTAGTGCCGCGTCTCCTTTTCTGCCTTTCTCTCTCTGTGCCTTATTTCTCTTGCCAGACTTATTCTCCCTTTGTTTTTATGGGTTTTGCAGCAGTAAATCTGGCTGCTGTTTAGCAAGGAGAGCTGTAGCTTGATTCAAACCTTAGTTACAGACTGTTTCTTTTTGTTGTTAGACACTACCCGCCTCATACTCTACCTGGCCAAAGCTGCCAAGTTTTGGATTTCCTAGAGGAGGCTTTTTATTCTGTCGTCTTGTCTGCACATGTACACACAACCTCCAATTATATAATAGGTGAACTCACTGTTGTGCTATTGTGCATTTTCCTCTTTTTACAAGCGAACTGCACTGACACCTTTTTGTGTTTCGAGTCTATTGTTACCTCGTGCTGGGGCTGCAGCCCTGAGATTTCCTCGAATCTTCATTTTTCCCACACCTAATCAAGAGCTTATTTTTAGCATGGTTTTTTTTCCCTTCCACTTTTTAAGTTTAAAACGTCTAAAATACTAAAAATGGCCTGGCCAACATAACCTCTCTAAACATTGAGTGTTGCATAATCTTCAGGCACATTGTCCACCTGCCTAGGATGGCAGAAGAGCCTCATCAGTGGTGAAAGAGCTCAGTGTGTTCAAAAAAAACAAAAACCGAGCAAGAGATGATTCCCTTGGTTCTGCTTTCAGGCTCAGCTTTCCAAGGAAGCTCCTGGAGGGAGCGCCATGTTGTCATCAAAGCCACCAGCGCGCAATTTATACCTGACAGCAAGGAGGAGGAGGACAGGCTTCCCCTTCCAGCCACACATGTAGGCACGAGGCTTCCCAGAGCCGGGCTCTCAACTGGCACACATCTGCCTCGGCACAGCTCCCCTCCTTCCCAGCACATCCGGAGAGATGAGCTTGTGGCAAACCGGCTCTTTGTCGAGAGCAGTTTCTTGGAAAAGTGACCGCACTTTTCTGATCGGAGGAGAGGAAAGATGCAATCTCTGCCCCCATCAGCCTCGAGATCATCCTCCTCTGCAGACCACATAGGAGGAGGAAGGGGAAAAACAACTGCAAACAAACAAAAATGGAGTGAGGTGGCTGAGTCCAAATTAGATTAATTAGCCCCAGGCTGTTTTGTATGTTTATATTTAATTTAGGTTTAGCTACTTCAAAGTTCACATAGTTTTAGTTAATAACTTTACTATAACTTATTATTTTCAGATGTTGGCAGGTAGACAAGTTGTGAGTCACCTGGAATATGAGGCTAAATAAGTAATACTCACTGGCAGGGTTTTGACCATGACTGATTACACTTCTCTGTCTTCTGTGTTAGAAAAATATAGCTTCAGAAGGAAAAAAGTCTACTTTTCTCACTTCTACTAACATTTTATGTTGAAATGTCCATGGGGTGGGTTAGATTTCATACATGGCTGTCTAGCTTTAAAAAACTTTCAATCTTTAATCTGCTGCTTAATGGTCAGTACATCCTGTAGCATACCAGGTCTTTATTATTTCATTTGACCTCTTTTGTGAACCTAAGAAGGTCCACAAGACCTGTTTGTTTATGAGCAGGGCGGTCTAGAGGTTAGTGGTCTTAAATCACAGAAGAGAAAATGAATGGGCAGCCCTTTACTTGGGATAATAAAATTGTTGTCACTCCAACTATAGATTTTTGTAGGTTATTACATTAGTTAAATAAAATACTGCCTCATCAATGCAAATTCCAGTTCCGGCTAGTCCTAATGTTGGCTGTAGAAACAGGAATTCATTCATATTGCTGGCACTAAAAAGGAATAAAATTGTGTTTGACAGGAGTGGAGAGTTAAGATCATAACTTTTCAGAACCAATAAGGGTTCATGGAAAAATATATACTTGGGAAGAACAAAACCCTAATCACAGGCATTGCTTACTGGAGGTCTACAGCTGTGACAAATGGTGTGATACTCATGAATATGCAAAGTTCTTTTCAGCCTGTAATTATAAGAATCATTGAGCCTATGTATGCATTTCATAGGAAGCCTCAGTTGCATAAAACAGAAGATGTATTTTGGTGACAACAATCAATAGTAAGAGAGAAACTCATCATAACTCATGCCAGGACCTCAGCCCAGACCTGACAGGCTGTTTTTCCTCTAGATTTCCAAACCCTTCCATGAATTTGCACCACTGGATTAGTGTGTGTTTCTCTCAGCCCTCAGAATAAGTCTGCTGTCCTTGACACCCAGTCAGATACACCAGCTCCCCTCCATTACATTCTCTCCTTTTATCCCATGTCTGCCTTGGAGAGAGAGAAATAAAATGCTGCTTTCTCCAAGCCCTTCCTTCTCAAAGCACGAATGGTCTGTCATCCCAAAGCAGCATCAACCATTTGCAAGGCAGCAAACCGCTGGGTTATGTTTCTTGATTTTTCTGCTGGCATTTTGTATGAAGAGCTACTTCCATCTGGAGATGAAATAGCCACAGAATCTATCATCTAACACCTCTTTCCTACTGATGTGTTTTGCAGATGAGGCCCTGGCTGGACCAAATTCAGCAGCAGTAGCTGAAGACACAACCCCACATGTGCAGGTCGGCGCTGAGTGCAGGTTGGGTTAAATTTGAGTTGTAGCTGGCAAAGATGGGACTTGGCCTCTGCCTCCGGGCACTGCTTCTTGGATATGTCAGGGAGTCACTGATGGATGGAGGAGATGGCAAGAGGTGTGTCTGTTAAAGATTTCCCTTTTGCTATTGGAAGAACCTAGAAAAGTCTAAATTCAAGAGTCACGCAACATATCCTAGGAATTAACCTTCTTAGCGCTAATGAAATCATCTCCAAAACAAAAGAAAAACAAAAGAAAAAGAAAAAAACGAATCCTGATAAAATCAGAATCAAGTGAGACATAGGAGAGAGGTAACTAAGACACCTATAGCAGCTTATCATGGAGGAAGATTATTATTACTTTGTTATGTGCATCTGGGGACAGAGGCAGCTGTTTGTGTTTTCTAAATATCACCCTGGGACTAACATCTCCCCATACCAATGTAAGCACATATTTCACAAATTGAAATACCTGTTTATCAGCAATATCAAAGTATATGTGTTTATGGCAGGTTTATTTTGGCAGTAAATTATATTGCTCATGTTGGTCTTGATAAAAGGCATTGAGATGTACTGTGTGTTAGGAAAGACCATCTCAGTATTTTGTACCTTGTTTTCACTGCTCTTTGTCTGCTTTCACAAGATTTCTCAAGATTTCTTCTTACCAGGGCAAAGCTGTTTTGAAAACCATGGGCCCATGTCTGTATGGTCAGTTATAGGCACAATTAAACCCTTACTCAGATGTTATGAAGGGGACCATCAAAATTTCTACAGGTTGTTTGAAGTTAAGAGCAAATGTCTGAAAGGAGCATATATTTTCTGCCCTTCAAAAAATCACCTGGAAGGCATAAACAGGCTGTCATGACAATTGTTATTGTATAGTTTAAGACTCTTTAGGAAATGGCTCTTTTTAGGGAAAAGGCAATAAAATTTATGTGTTTAAGAACAATAGGATATTTAAATATTGAGTAAAACCTACCATACAAAGAGAAATTGTATTCCAAGGGGCTTCATTATGTGTTTTCAGGGTCTCTTGGCTCTTAGTTCTTCTTAGCCTAAATGAGACAAAATACTTGCTCTTAGACAGCAATATACTGATTTTGTAAACAATATTCTGTGGATTCTGGCATAGCCAGCCTGTGTCATAAGGTAGCACGTGAGATGTAGGGAGCCATAGGGTTTCCAACTATAAGCCATCAAATCTTTTTCTTGAAAAGTTGGATCTAGCCCTCAGTACACACCTGCCCGGGGAAGAAAGGGGGGCACCTTGCACCCCTTCATGTGGCCATATCACAGGGCAAACAGACCAGACTCTGTGCCAGAACCATTATTATTTTTCTCTAGGCTGGGGGAAATATTGGTCCCCACCATCTGCACAAACCGAGCCAGGACAGGGCAGGGAGCAATGAGAAGGGACTTTGTGATGCCTTGATGCCTTGAGTTTGGGCAGAAACGAGGTGATGAACACCTCTAAAGCCGATAACATGGTTTAGGCTCTGTGGCATCACAGCTGTGTCTCACACCTTGCTCAGGCCTTGTGGCATTTTAGCACCTTTAAACTGTTGACTTTTTGCATGCCAGAGTCAGATGGAGAGGTGTACATCCTCATGGCTAGATGGATGTGCTAAGCATGGAAAAATGGCCCTAAAATACAAATGAGTGACCTGTGGTGTAGCAGAAGGGGATCTTGTCATGCTGAGTGCTGTGCAATCTGTTGAAAGCAAGCCTTCATATTGATTAACTACCTTCTTTCTGCTGCCATAACATAACTGAAATCCAATATGTTACATAAATAAAAATCTTTCTGGTTATTAAGGGGTCATTTATTTGGGGAAAATGTCCATATGAGTGTACAGCCCTTATTTCCCCTGAATGGAAATGATAAATAATTGGGGTTTACGCAGAAAACCCACTGGGGGTAAAAGACTGCAGGGGTGGAAGGTTCTTTCCACAAAAAGGATTATGGTGACTTGGTGTCACTGATTTTCACCCTGGCAGCACCTTCTACCCCAAGAATTTCTGCTCCCTGCTGTGACCCCCAGGCCAGGTGAGAGCTGGGCAGCTCCAGTGATGGTTGCTGGACACAGATTGGGTAGGCAGAGGCAAAACTCTTGAGAAGGACACCAACGTTTGATTTTTTGGGTATGAACTGCCCTTAGGTTTCAAAAACCCGAACAAACAAAGGCAGAATTTAGCCTTAACTACAGATTTGCTGCCTGGCACATTTGTACATTTCAATTTCCAATAAGCTGTGTTCTCTAATCACAAGACTTCTAATCTTCCACCACCGAGTCACCGATTTTGAATTCAAATTTCCTTCTTTTTGTCTGTATTTAAAAAATAATAATAATCATTTTCCATCTATTGCAAATAACAATACAGATCCACAGACTGAATGCTGAAGTTGTAATTCAATCTCGGGCTTTGGCTGCCATTCATTGATACCTCGAGCTGTGCTCTTATTATTTATGACATCAGCAGAAACTCTCGATTGAATTGCAGCCTTATATTTAATTAGGGACTATGTATTATTTTGTATGCAATATCCAGAATTAAAAATAGCCCCTTTCCAGAGTATAATGGGGAAAAGGCAGCAAAGTTTGAATATATATTCTAATTGATATTTCTTGTACTTATTCTAAAAGTAATCAAAACGTATGTTAAATATTAATTATAATATTTTTACTGTATTGTGCACCCTGATTTATTGCTGCCTCTTTTGGTTCACTTTTTAATTACTGCACATTATAAGAAAACTAAGGGTTTTTTAAATAGAAAAGTTATTTAGCATTAAAATTAATGTATAATTCAATATCAATCTTCATAGTGAATGTTATATTAAACGTAATGAACAAAAGGTGTATTTAACACAGTTTGCAAGTTTTTTTTTTTTTTACTTTTTTATTTTCTCTTCTCTCACAACATGCCTCTTAACTCTCTCCACATTTAAAAGTCGGGGACAAAGCTCATAAAGGAACAAAAGACTAAAATCAGGGATGGTCTTTTTTTAAAAGAGGTACAGTTTCAAAGCCTGGAGGGAAAAAAAAAGATAGAAATCAAAGTGCTCTTGAATACAGAGAACATTTTAAAGGAAATATTGAACTGTTTGCTTAAAAATCTTACATTATTGCCTTCTTTTTTAACTCAATTCCTTTTTGAAGGAGAACACCAGATAGGGACAAAGAGAATATTTTCATGCAAAAATCAGGCACAGGTACAGAGGCACAGCCAGACATCATTTCAAGTGGGCACAGGAATTTAATTCAAGTTATTCTCTCCTTTATTCCACATTTAACAAAGTTGAAGGATTTATCCACCTCTCTGACACTAGTGCAGACTTCACTAGGTAACATTTGTATCCAGTGGCAAGTAAATATTGGGCTGGATTTTTATGTCCACCTGAAATGGATTCTGGTTATGAACCTCAGCAGTTGTAGAAAATTAAGTTTAGCATCACTGCAGAGCTGTGCACGCAGCTTTGTTAAACTGTTATCAGCAAGAACAAAGAAATTATCCATGTTTACCCACTCGGATCTAATTCAAAGGCAGCACAACCCATTTTTTTGCAGGGGTAAATTCACCTGATGTTTGGAGGCAGCAAGAGCTGTGAGTATTGGGAAAATGATGCACTGGGCGAAAGTGTTCCCATGCAGGCGCTTTGGAAATCAAATATCCAGGGAAGGAGGGGATGTAGTGGGCCCTCACTGAGCCCCCGTGTGTCCTTATGGAGAAGTGGAGAAGGACAAAGGCGATGCCTTCTGCCCCAGGGCAGGTCCAAGCCTGGGGTGTTCGGAGAGATGGATAAGCTGTTTGAGAAAATATTTACAGATGTGTTAACATTAGCCTGAGAACCTCCTTGTCTAATCTACATGACCTGGTTTCCTGAAAGGAGAAATGAAAAAAACATGTTTGTTTTTAAATAAATAAGAGATCCCTCACTAAATCATCTAACATACTGTCTATTTATATTTCATAAGGACAAATGTTTCTGACAACTCTCATAATAGGTCTGTACAAGTATGCCATGTTCTTCCCAAGGAGGCTTCTTTGAGTGACATAAATTGCCATTAATGAAAATTTTAACAATTCAGGATAAATAATTTTTTAACTTTTAATGTGCAGAGATGCAACATAGCATGGCAGGCCTTGCGAGAGAAGACATTTGTTTTGGAAGGAAGTTGCAGAGTATATTTATTCATAGACCAAAATAAAAGCAGCATGAACATTATTTTTTAATAGCTCTGCATGTTGGGTGGCTGTACAGAAACACTGATCTATTCCTTCAGTAAATACTGGAATATGAAGTGCTATGGTGCCTTGAGGAAATCTCAAGTATCCAAATGTTAAAAGTACTGATCTTGCAGAATTAAGCAGTGATGTTGACCAAGAGGTCACCTGGGACAGTGAGACTCTGTGTGAAATCCTGCCACAGCTCAGCCCTTTGGTCTTTAATGACAAAAACAGCCACTGAACAACCAGCATTGAGAAAGAAAACTTAATAATATTCCTACAGAATTCCACCCCCTGCCAGCAAAACCATCATATTGCAACCCTAAAACACAGGTGCTGGAGGTACCACCCAAGGGAGCAGGGAGAACTTCCTTGTCACTCTTATCACTCCTTCCTTCATCAAGCTATGTCTGGGTCTGCTAATCCATTTGAAATTCCTATATCACTGTCATTTACCCTCCTTCCTGCCCAGTGCCATTGATGTTGGCATTGACAGGCACCTGTCACTTCCGATGAATTCTGGATCTGGTCCACTGGACTTGTGCGAGGCAGGCGAGGATCATTAGGATTTTGCAGGGTTAGTTCCAGCTTTCCCCTTATATAATAGCAGTGCCACTTGAAAGGCACAAAATATAGTTTCAATAAATGGCTTTCAGATCAGATAAATGTTTCTGCTCTGCTCTGGAATTTACAAGACCTGACAGTCATCTATTTTAAGTGTACAATGGACACTCAAACATCGACGTTTAAATATCTAATAACTCTTACATAAGAACTTGGCACTAACAATGCCATCACACATTCATTTGGAAAAGCAGTAATCCCATGGAAAAGAAAATGTGGATATTGCTACTGAGTAGTGTATTGAGCAGGGATCCTTATCGATTCGATCACAGTAGATTTATTTTTTAATGTTTTCCAGGCAAAACAAAATAAGTTTTCATCAAAATAAGCATGTATTTTCTGTAGCCAAGTTGGTGGGGAGTGAAAATGATGTCTGTTGCTATAATGTAGGATCCTTTCTGTATTACAAGAAGTTACTCTAATAACTTGTATACATCAAAATCCTACTGTATTTGTTACATAAAAGCAGGCAGTTGTGTTGTCTGTGTACCCTTCTGAAAGACTTTAGCTCAGCAAAGCACTTTTATTAGTATTTACTACTCCCACTGAAGTTAATATACCTAATTGCAGACAATAAAACAACGGAGATTCTTCAAATTAAACACATCTTTAATTGCTTCGTGAAAATGGAACAGTAATGTCATTATGTTAACAAACACACTTATCTAGAAGAGGATGATGTAATCAAACACGAGAAAGAGTCAGAGTGGAAACCCGGAATCTTTATCATTAAGGGTGCAGAGCCCTTCCAGAAGCCTTAGGAAGGAGGCATGATGCAACTGAAATATAATCCAGTGGGGGGGAAAAAATGGGGTGAAGAAACTAGACACATTGCAGAGTTAATTCCTAATTAAAATTAAAACTGACAAAACAAACCCTGCAGGCAAGCATCCATTAGTGCCACAAGGCATAAGAAGATGGAAATTTATTTTAGTGCAATAGTTTTAGCTTTGTGTGTTTCCTCTACCAATAGCTGCTGAATTATTTGTAGTCTTCAGCATGAGGAGCAATTAGGGGAGGCAAAGGGAGAAAATGGTTGTGGTTGGTTCTAAGTAGGCAGAAGCCTTATTAATTGTAATGAAGTTGGACTAAGCTTTCACTAAATTTCTCTAAAGGCAAAGGGCATGTGGGGAATTTTGTATACAAAGGAAGTTGAAGTTTTCATGCAACCGTTGATTTTTTGTAAAACACGTCACACATGTTCTCCTGCAAATACCAGGTTATTGTTACCGAACAGGATCAATTATTCTGGTCTAATCCATAACTTGACTAGACAGAGAATCGTTGAATCCTAGAATATCCTGAGTTGGAAGGGACCTGCAAAGATCATTGAAGTCCAACTCCAGGCATATTTCTTACACATGAGCAGGGGGTTCTGAGAAGCAGACCTGCCCTCTTATATTTTGATCTTGATTAAATAATTTTACTTCTCTGTACCAGTTTGTGTGTGAAATTGGAATGATATATATTTGCCTGATTTTTAAAAGCATCAGAATGTGATGAGGAAAGAAGCATGACTAATGTTGTTTATCATAGTGTGGTTTCTATCTGATTTTCTTTATAATGCATGCAGTAGTCCTGCTCTATCTTGTGAACCACAGAAGCAGCTGCAAGCATCTAGATATCCTGTTTCGTTATAGGGGAATCACACACCAAATTACTGCTTTATTTTTGTAATTTTTTTTTTTTCTAAAGCTACTAATAATTTCTGCTTAAGGAGCAAATTAGGGCTTTCCTGGGGCTCTTGTGCCCATCTTCCATAGTGGCTGCAGAGATTCCTCTGCTGAGAAGCTGGTGTATTAGAGGGCTCATAGGTAACATTTACTAATAGACCTCGATACATGTCTGTTAGGGTGGAATGCCCATGATTTCAGTTTAATAAAATACTTCATTTCCTGTCTATATGTGGCAACTGATAACTAAAGCTGGAGAGGAGCAGTGATTCCTATGTAGGGGTATGGAAGGGAGCAGGGAGGACTAGGGCTGGATGGAGAAAATAAGAACATCTGCACTATCATTTTCTTGAGTGATGAGATCAGGTTTCTTTGGGTGACTATGTCCTTGTCTTCAGTTTTAAGGTTCCAGGACAACGAAAATGCTGAGAATTCATCTGCCTATTTACAGCTGCAGTGGAGAGCAGCACAGTTTTGCACTACTTTGCCTGTGCTACTGTTGGTGTAGAGAGTGAGCAGCAGCGTTTATTGCTGGAACGATTAATTGATGTCTTTTGTGGTTTAACCTGGCAGCAGCAGAACCACCACACAGCTCCCCTCCAGTGGGATGGGGAAGAGAACCAGAAAAAAAGTAAAACTTGTGGGTTGAGAAAAAAACATTTAAAAGGGCAGTTTAATACACCATATGATCTGGAATATCCCTCTGTCCAGTTGGGGTCAGCTGTCCCAGCTGTGTCCCCTCCCAGCTCCTCGTAGCCCTCAGCCTCCTCCCTGGCAGGGCAGCACAGGAAGCTGAGAAGTCTCTGACTCCGTCAGCCCTACTCAGCGACAATTAAACCATCAGTGTGTTACCAATATCATTCTCATCCTAAACCCAAAACACAGCACTGTACCAGCCACCGGGAAGCTAAAATCAGAACAAATCCAGAGGAAGAGCTTCCCTGAGCCAACAGATCAAGAACTGTTCTTCCTGTCAGCAACTTCAGAAATGCCCTGTGCAAAAAGGCCTCATTGTCCATCTCCTGGCCATGCTGCCTGAGGCCATTCAGGTGAGGAGTGGTTGGAAAGTGCCCACTTAGAGCAGGGATGGGGAGAGAGCCCAGCCTCTCACTGCCTCCTTGTTCTGCTCTTGCAGCTGAAACGAGATGCAAAGATGTCTCTCCTGGGACACTGCCCAGATCTGCTCTTGAAAAGGCACAATGCTTCACACTGCCTACATTAACATTCCCACGCTTCGCTCTGTCCCATGCCCAGCCCCACCAGCAGAGCAGAATATGGCTTTGAACACACTGGGACCCAGACAGGAAGGACTCATGCCCAGGCCTCACAAATTTGGTTGCCGTGAGGCTGAAATGGATTGAATTGGGCTCAGGCTCTGACCACCTGGAGATTTCAGCAGCTTCAGCAACCAAACTTCTCTTTCAACTTAAATGCACCATCAGCATTCACACACAGCTTTCTTTGTTCGCTGGAATGACCTTAGGAGATCCCCCAGACCATGCTTCTGCCCAAGTCAAGGTCAATTCATCCTCCTTCTGCCAGCCGAGCCCAAAAATGCCAAATGCTTCTTGCCTTGGTGTCACCCTCCCCAGAGCAACTGCTTTACAGCAATATATGGGTTATGCAAAGGATGTCTCACAGAGCTTCTGTAGCAGAGTCTCGGAGCTCCCCCTGCCACACTGTGGATGTGAGTCAATGTCTTACTGATCTTTGTCCTCTGACTCCCTCAAGGCCTTTCTTTAAGTTTAGCACTCATAGTTGTACGAGGCTCTTTCTGTTCTGCATTTTCCTCCCCCTATGACTCTTTTGCTTTCCTCATGACCTTCCCAGTGGCCTCAAAGAACAGATCAAGTGGGAAATAGTTTTGTAAACAAGTCAGTTCACTTCTCCTAGGTGGGGAAAATGTCATTGTAGTGGTGATCAGAGTCTTATTCCTCTACAGTTGTTCAGATCAGCTTGTTGAGCCCTCGAGAGATTTTTCCCTCACACAGGGGAAAAGAGGCTTATGGATATCTTCATAGAATGGGAGACTTGGGAAGGCAATTTGTTTGTTCTCTTTTCAAAACATTTTACTCTCTTTCTCTTTTGCTGTCCCTCCAAATGTGACATCTTTCTTAGCATGTTCTTCAAATTGTCTACTGCAGCTCTAAGGAGCTCTGTGCACCTGTGAGTTCATTAAACCAAAATGTTCAGGATAGCTTCCTCGGCTCACTTTAGACTAATTAAATGGTTGTTTTCATCAGTTCTTGCAATTTATTTTACTACAGATAACAGGAGAATATATCAGCCTTGGAATTGCATTAAATATTTCCCTCATAACATATTGTCAACAAAAGTCCTGCTGAATTAATGACTTGTGTGCCTGTTTGAAAGTGGGATTGTACTTGTCTAATTGTGGCATCAGTTGTCATAGTGACTATCAGGCAATCCGGCAGCAAACACCCTTCCTTGGCAGGGTTTAGGTAAAGCAGCCTTTGTGCAGTTGTCAGCCAGAGATTTATGATGGTAAAAACTATATTTGGCAGCCAAATCAATGTGTTGACCACTCTTTGTGCTCCTGCCCTTATTTTAACTTAAACACTTGATACTCTACCTGAATATTAAGAGGCCCTATGTCTCGGGAGCTGTTTTGTTATTAATAGATCACTTTTTATAAACTATGTGTGGGATGACTGGTTATTTGTATATATGTCCAACAAATGCAGTTGCTGGTATTTTCTGAACATGTAACTCCAAATGTCAGCTCTTGCAAGCAAGTGGATATTAGAGGGTACCTTTTTATGCCTGCTATTAAAACATGTCGAGTGATCTATAAATTACCCCATTGAGACAAACAGAGGATTAAAATAAGGCACTCCCATTCTGTCATCACTGTAATATTAATCATTGGAGTTTTGGTCTTTAATGTTAAACTGTACCTTTTAGCAGTATATGTCACTCCATATTAAATTACATGTGAATTGACAGATTTTTTAATCAAAACTTGCATTCTGAGTTTTGTTTTCTTCATAATGTCACAACAAGGTAGGAAAATAATTTTGCTCATGTCTATGAATTTTTTTTTTAAGACATGGTGTTTTATTTTTGCTGTAGAAATTGTTTTTCTCGGTGGTTTTCTTAAGTTTAACACTGACTTGTCTCTTTCATTGAGCCTACAAATATGCTTATTTTAGTCTTATTGTATCAGCTGGTGAAGGAAAGGAATTATAAATTTCATTCAAAATATTAAAACTATAAAGTGTTTGAACATAAGAAAGTATAAAAATGTCATTATGTCAGTTAATACAGGAAAACATTTGTATGGCCACAAGAGTGTCACAGACTGGGTCTGTATAAAATAAAAATATTTTCTTGACTCGATCTGTTTTTTGCCATCATTCCGAATGAAGTTTTGTTAGTGGGTTTAACAGCATAAACTTACTTTTTAAATAGCATTGGACAATAACAAGGCCATGTATGTAAATATTTTTCTAATCCAAATATGCAGCTTTGAGACTGCCTATTTTCCTTCATAAGGACAGTGGGCTGCACTCATCTCATGAAACTACAAACCTAATCATTCAGAACAAGAAATCACAACTTTTTCGGATTTGGTTGTGTGTTAGGTCTCCGAAACTTTGAAGGCCAAGTTCCCTGTTGTCTTATGTGGGTACTGCTGCTTCAGGATTCACATCAAAGTGTTCACCAACTTAAAGTGCTGCAATATTACATGACAGCAGGTGCAATAACAATTTTACTGGTAAACAGCCTGAAACACTCATTGCTGTTAACATTCCACATTTTCATGTGGTCAGAAAAGTAACTTATTATTGGAAGACATCTTGTGTCTTTGTCCTTTAAAGCAATTAAAATACAAATTTAGTTTGAGAGTGTTCTCATTTCCAGCGTGTCAATGTACTGGAAATATTTTCCTTCTCTTAAGGTGATTTTACTTTGTGATCTGTCCTATATAGGCTGTTTCTGTGCATTTATTTCTTTGTGTGTGCTCTGGAAGGATTTTTGCAACCATGATTTTGCCATTTCTCCTTCCCCTTCCCTGTCATTATGCTGAAGTGGACATAAGTGCCCTGACAGGGACCACCAGCTAGAATGGCCCTCATGCCTTTGGTACACCAAGAGGGCTGTTCACATGTGATGGCTAAACGGGAGGTCAGGAACCAGGAGGGAAAACCTGAGGGAGGAAAGAAAGAATCTGAGCTCGTGAGAGATGCTCCCAGCAGAAGGATCACAGAATCACAGAGTTGTTTGTGTTGGAAGAGCCCTTAAAAGTTATCTAGTTCTAACCCTCCTGCCACAGTCAAGGAACCTTCTACCGAGATGAACTTGGCAACAAAGAGGAAAATTTCCAAGCCAAGAGAAAAATTTGTGTCTTTAAATACAGTATCCTCCCTAAGAGAAGCGAGAAAGACTTGTTCTTGAAGGATACGGCAAAGTTATGAGTACAAAGAAAAGAGGAAGACAGACAAAAATCAGTAGCAGGTACAGTGGATTCAGAGATAGTGATGGTTGGGGAAATCTGTAAGTCTGTTGGCTGCAGGACATCCATGTAGACAACAGATGGATGAATCAGGAGACAAATATGAGGGAAGATCCTAGAAATGGAGAGACCAGAAAAATTGCCATCCTAGTCACAAAGAGAGATCCTGGCAAGGAAGTGTGTAGATGTTATCAGTTAAAGGTTATCTCGCACTGCTCCTGCTGGGTGTGTGCTGAAAGCTGGTGTGGGGCTGGAAAAGGGAAACATTTGCCTCAAACATTTTTGCAACGCTTTATCAGTTTGTTAACATTTGGTCTAAGTGTTCCCGCGTGCCTTTTCCCCATCCCCCCCACCTCAAATCCCAGGCGTCAGAGCTCCTTTCACAACATATTGATAATAACCAACACAGTTGTCCGTCTTGGAAATAATAAAAGCTATAGACCGTAATAGATTTTTAAAGTTACATTTCGAGTTTAATGCTTTTAACTATATCACTGGGAGCAGGTACTTGGCACAAATGTCTCCATTGGAGCATAAACACCTTGGCCTATAGCCTCTGAGAGTTTATCAGTGCCATGGGAGATATTTCCTGCTATGTACATGCTCCTCTACAATGAATGAACAGCTTGCAACTACATATTAATCTACTTGATGACCTAGATCAAGAACAAGGAAAATAATATTGATAAGTCAGTCACTTTTCCTTTTTGGTATATTCGTGACTATTAGCACTGGTAGGGAGGCAAACAGATGAATTGAGACTTTGCTTTCTGACACAGGTCCATATCATTAAGAAAACTTTCTTTTTTAATTATTTCTGGGCCAGACTGTGCAAGTGGCCGGATGGTGAGTGGGTTGTGGAAGGTGAGCTTAGTTCTGCTGGGATTGATCTGAGATCTGCAGTGCTACAGCACTGGCTGGATGGTTGAAATACAGGGTTTCTACAAATACATGTGCTGTTGCAATGATCTACATTGGCCAGGATCGAGGCTGTCATGCCTGATTCTGTGAGAAACTTTTCCGTGCAGGTTATTTTGTGCTGCGTGGCATCGCCCTGTTAACCTCTGAGCGTTATGTCCTGGCTCTAAGCAGAGAGTTCAAATCAAGGCAAATAAACTCAAGTGTTATCTGATAGAGGGTTATGCAGCCCTGCAGTCATTCAGCTGCAACCTCTACAGTCACCTTCATATACACCCTGTATCCTTCCTGGTTATGCTCATCTTTCTCCTAGCACCTCTTTAAATTACACACCTGCAGAGGCACTGATCACTGCAGTGTAGCCATAAAGGAAAGACATTGCTTCTTTGCCCTCCTAAATACCTTGAAACATTGCTGATTAATTTTTCACCAAAAATAGTCCACTCTGAATGGATTGAGAGAAATTTACCACTGGTATTCTGTAGGCTAGTATATGTGTGGATGGAATCCCACTCCCTTAGCTCTGACCATTGTGTATTCCAGCCTCACATCCCTCTTTTCTGCCGCACAAACTAATATGCCTTTTAGTCTTTGTTCTTACCAAGCTTAGAGAAAAACAAGGACTTTTTCCATTTAATGTAAGTATCACAATAAGAAAAAAGTTTCAAGTGAGAAAAATATGACTGTTGCTGTTTTCAACAGAAAGTGCTCCCCAATGATCCATATATTCAAGATGTATGGGAAATTAATACCTTAACACATATATTAGTATGTCAAAATGGCATGCCTACTTACCCATTTATCAGGTTAAAGGAGGAGACTGGTGTGACTTTAGATAGTCATTTCATTTCTATGTGCCTACGTTCTGTCATTTAAAAACAGGAATATGGATAATAAACAATAGCAGAATGTTATTGAGTCGTTCACATTTATAAAGCCCTTTGATATTGTCTATGCCTCAGTTTTCTCATTTGTAAAACAAGTGTAATAATTCATGTATTTATAGCTTTAAAGGGTGGATAATCTAATTTGACATCCTGTGGAGCAAAATCCCTGGCATTTCATTTAGCTATTCCTTCACTGTTCTCAGTAACTCATGGCCTAAAGAAAGCACATTTTCGAAAGGCAGGAGATTTTAATTTTAAAAATGTTATGTGACTGATAACCTTCCCCAACTCTTGGCAAACTATGCCCTTCACCAAGCATCCAAACCATTAAAACTATGATCCTTATTCGCCATGTGATATTGCTCATGATTCCTAACTTTCCAGCATGTTTTGAGACACCTTATAAGTAATTTATTTTATTGGACAATTTGTACAAGAGATTCTGCTCCATCTATTGCTTCAATTATTCCAAGATATGCCAGTGGCCTGTGCTTTATGACATCCTTCTCGATATCCCTTTTTTAACAAGTCTGAGTCACAGTGGCTGAAAGATATCCAATGGATGTTTGTAACACAGCCCTGGATAGGATAGAGACGTGTCATTAGTGATGCTCTGCCAGTGATTTTTCTCAAGTGGGCAGAGGAGCATTGACCAAACCATCACTAAGAGGCTGCTAAGTGGAGCTCAGCACTGCCTGACTTTCCACTCATCTTCCCTCCCCGAACTGTAGAGCTCTGTTATTTCAGGAGTCACTGGAGTGCACGGAAAGGAGCATTCCAAGCGGTGGGAACCATCTGCTTCAGAGGGTGTTGCTGGCAGCTCATTTCCAAGCCGCATCTTAGTCAGGATTGAGAATTTTCTAATTTGATGCAATGACTAAAATCTCCTTGTCGATAGTGTGTCATCCTCAACAAATTTCTGATGTTTTGGTTATTGTGAGGAAGACAGCTGGATGCAAATACAGATAAAGGCGAGTCCAGCAGAAGAGATGAGGTTGTGCTTGCACGGGTGCACAGGCACATGCAGACCAAATTGCCACAGCTGTAATTGCAAAATTGCATTTTTCAAATCTTTCAAAGTATAATTCTCTATTTTCCTCACATTATGTCTTTTGGATTGGTCTCTGTGGAGGAAAGAAAAAGAAATAATTTTGCTGTGAAATCCAGTGTGTCTGTTAGAGAAATATAATTTACCATTTCAAATTCCAGTTGTAGGTAACTCGTTGATTTGCAATTTTTTTGATTTTCAAGGTGACAAATAAAAACAATTGCCTCTGAGTGGATTCTTGGCTACTCCATAAAAAATAATTTATTTTTGTCATTTTCAAAGCTGCATTTTAGGCCTATCATGAATGAACCAGCTGCCTTGAAACTTGGATAAAATATTATTCTTTTACATATATAACAAACCAGTGAAACAGTAAAAATAACATTGGCATAAGCTTGCCAAGGGGATTTGGTTGAACCATTAGGTAAGGTCTGCCAGATATATATAGTTTCAGCTGTTAAAATTGCATATTCATGTGTTTTTCATATACCTATTGGCCTCTCTCTCAGAGAACTTTGGAATATTTTTTTACTAGACTATAATTAAACAAGAGCAATTGAGACAGGGTATTCCCCAGGAATTGCAAAACGAGGAGTGTGTGGTGGCCACTTGCAGAGTTGCTCATTAATCTTGAGAAAATTCAGTAAGAACAGACTTGGTGTGAAGAAATCATGGGGGGGGATGGGAGGGGGGCACAGGACTAAAACGCAATCTTATTGTACACGTGTTTTGCAGATTTAAGTTTTGTGCAAGGAATGCAATTGAAATAATTCCCTACAGTCCAGCCAGTCTATATTTGTCCGTATTATTTCCCCCTACCCCTAGAAATTGACTTGAGTTGGTGCCACGTGTCCCAGTGCCATCAGTCTGGATGTCTGGGAATAATTCACTCCTAGACTTGCCTAGATTTTTGATGATTTCCCTGGCATACAACTCTAGCTTGCTGTATTTATGAAGCAGTGAGTCAAGTTCTTTGTTTCTTTTTTTCAATGAAACACAACATTGAGTAGCTTCTGGGATGTTTGTGTTGGTGAAGTTTTCTTTCCTGAGAGTTCTGCCTTACCAGAGTTACCTCGCTGGTAGGACTTACCAGTTGTCTTGATGTAGCAAGATGTTATTAATTAAAAGACTATTCTTTTTTGCCTTATCTGTGGGCAATACTAATTTTCAGATCCCTACCCCAAATCAGCTTGGATCAGGAGTGTGAAGCCTATTCCTGGAGTATTAGTCAAGAGCTGCGCCATCTAAACCGGGAGGTCACGTTTCTGGTGCAGATGAGTCTGAATGCTGCTGAATTCGGCAGGACAGCAGGGAAGTCATCCAGAGCTCTCACTATGGCTTACACATTGTCACCCACCCACCTCCAAAGTATTTATGTGACCTACCAAAGTTTCTGTTTCTTCGCTCGCTTGGGTTAAGCGTTGAGGCCGTTGTCTTCAGAGACCTGGGCTTCAAACTCAAGCTGTGCAGATTGATGGTCAGAGCAGAAAACGGACTGAGCAGGGCCTCTGAAAGGTTCCAGCATGGAAATCCACACAGGTGTAGCTTCTGGGTATGAGATGGTGGCTGTCCACGCCATGTCCTCCACCACTGCAAACTGCATTCCCACTGCATTCACATCCTTGGCATGGCTCTGATTTTACTTTCACCACATGCTATTTTGTAATTTTTCTCACATCAGAGACATGAAAGTAGTCCAAGGATAAGTATTTAAAAGGATTTTAGAAGAATATGGTAGTGGAGCCAAGTGTAATCCTTAAGTTACCCCAAGATTAAAGAAAGCAAACATGATTTTTACATAGAGCCTATTTTTATGATGGACTGGGATCTCGTGTGCATGCCACTGTCTTCCTCCTCTTCTGTAAGAACCATATGAATATTAATCCATAGCCTTCCAGACAAAATTATCTATCTATCTATCTATCTATCTATCTATCTATCTATCTATCTATCTACCTACCTACCTACCTATCTACCTATGTTTATATTTTTAATGTGTTTTGCTCTTGCTTTGAGGAGAGAGTTTTCTGTCTTGGAGAGCTGGGATGGTTGCTTTTGGGTTTGGAAAAAATGGTGTTTTGATTTCCAAGTGTGTAGAAACTATACTGGTGCTGCTCAGTTTAAGGGAGACCTGTAGTCTTGGACAGGAAATTCTGATATTTCAAGTATACAGACATTGATAAGGAAATACTGAAAAAAATTTCAAACTATAAAAAAATATCAGTTGCTGGGTCTTCTTTTTTCCCCTTCATTTTTCCCTTCTTTTTTATTTTTTTTAATGTCAGCAGTCTATAAACATTTATTTGGAGAAGTTTATTGGCTGTGCAGACGTTTGTACTGATATAACACAAGTGTCTCTTGTCTTGATATCTTGTGAGAAGTCAGTCGTAAACTCCTGTCATGTCTATTTTCTTTGTCTCTTATTTCTCGGGTCCCAGTGTAATGTAGGGTAGACATCACTGACATGCTCAGAGTATCAGTTTCCTGAAGCTGATTATCCACCAAATTCTAAAGCTCAAAGCAACAGAACTTGAATTTCCTAGATTAAACATTCAAATTATGGAGGAAGGGGTTGGGGTTGGGGGTGGGAGTAAGAGAAAAAACCAAAAAAATACCTCATTCTTCCCTAAATTTAATAAATAAAATAAAAGAACCCAAAACATGCAAACTACTGGAATTATTTTACGAAGGCTTTGCACATCTGCGTCCCAGTGTGCTGCAGGCAGCGCACCCAGAGCAGCTTTCTTCTGCATATTCTGCTTTTTGAATATCAGAACCCCCCTTCACAGCAGGGAAAACTAGTGAATAGAAAAGCTAAATGCTAAATGTCCCACTGGAGGTTCTTGGCGAAACTAGGAGCGGCACTCAGAGATTCTGGCTCCTGTTTCAATATCTTAATTACATAATTAGCCTTGCTTAAATCAGGTCATGTGGCACTCAATCTGACTTCCTTTGCTGTCGTGCTATCTGTGCTATGTAATTCTCATGCCAAGATAGTGTGCAGAGCCTTAAATAATCCAAGATATTCTAGTAAGGCATGGTAAAAAGTTAATTTAAAAAAAAAAAATCACATAAACATATATATAAGGAAATTAACACTGTTAGAGATTAACATAATCAAACAAAATATGGTTCATTACAACTGTATATATTACCATGCATTTAAATGAATGCTGATTGAAGGGAAAATGTATTTTCTCTGCACCGAAATGAAACACAGGAGCGAAATAAGTGAGCTTCTTTTAAGAATCTGTAGCTAAGAAATTTATTTCATAGGTAACAAATGGTAAACGGACAGGAATAGTTATTTCTGTTAAAGGAATAAATCTGCTGAAATACTGTGAAACATTTTCTGTGCAGCAAGCCACAATATATACAATAATGCAGTAAAATCCTCCACCAAATATCTGTTAAAGGAATAAACCTGTCAAAAGAATTAATTTTCTGTGCAACAAGGTTATTCATTCAACAGGCTTCCACCATATGTAATTTATGAAGCAAATTATACTATTCCAAAAAGGAAAGGGAAACTCATACAATGCAGTTTAAACTACAGCAAGACTGGCTGGAAGAATGCAGCCTTAAAAGTCAGGAAATCTCCGAGTAGAGCCAACTGCCTGCGCCATCGGCGAGCAAGGAGCTCTCAGTGTGCACCAAATGCTTTACCATGAGCGTGGGGACAAAAAAAGAACACCCTTCTCATCATATATGAAGCAAACCTGGCAATGTAAGAGGCAGGGGAACCGTTCATATTTCTGATTTCTATTCAAAAATATTTGCTTTCCTGGTGTATCCCACATTTCTGGGTGAGCAGGAGATGCAGTCCAGTCCTAGCAAAACTGACTGTCCAGTGAATCAAAGGGTCCTGAAAGTATTACTGCTTGAATTAGTCGATCCTGCAGTATGCAATAATACCTGGTGGGGTTTTCTTTATTGCTACTTTTAAGCTCCTGCTGTTTTTTGCTTTGATGCCATTGAGTTTGAGTGTAGGAGGCAAAGGGACTCACCAGTACTCAGAAAATGTAATTATTCTTTCCAGTCACTGCAATCCTTCTGTACCAAAAAGTATTGAATAGTGCTACATGAAGGTGTGCGTTCTTTTACCTGCAGCTATACCTTTGCTGTCAAGCCAAATTCATCAAAATAATCCAACTTTGCCCCATGCCAGATCTATAATTTGAAAATCTCTTTGTAAATTTTTTTCCTTGGTTATCTATGTGGGGGCCACTGTAACTTTGGGGTGAAGTCTTGTAATCCAGCCTGAAGTGTCATCCTCAGTGTCAAGTTTAAAGCATCTGAAATACTTTATTTACAAGTCTTTAATTTCATGCAAAAATCTTCCAGTCCTGGGCAGATTAATTTGCACTGTGTCTCTCAATCTTATTATTTTAATAACTTTTTGCTAACCTCTAAGCAAGTAGAATGTTGATTCCTAGAATAATGATAAAGTTTCCTTAAAAAAACCCGTGGCAGGATGAAAGTTGCTTTGTTTGAGCTTTTATTACAAATCCAGAGACTAAGCCAGGTTCAGTGGGGTTCATGGACCTTTTGGCAAATGTAGGCTGAGTGTCACGATAGAGTCACAGAATGGTTTGGGTTGGAAGTGACTTTAAAACCCATCCAGTTCCACCCCGTGTCAGGGAAGGGACACTGTCCACTACCTCAGGTTGCTCCAAGCCCTGTCCAGCCTGGCCTAGGACACTTCCAGGATTGGGACAAGTGATGTGAAGTCAAGTATGAACAAATATGGACTGATTTATGATTTTTGGATGGAAATCAAGTACAACCAAGAGAAACGTAGCAGTGTAGCTAAGTCACTATTGCTTTTTCTGGGTACTGTTAACCCAAAGCTAATAGGAGCATTCAAGGTATTGGATTCCCATGACATGGGTTATCCCTTTCAAACATAATTCCATGGGTAAGGAGTGGGAAAAGGGCGAAAATCATACCGGATAATTGACAAATTTACAAAAAATACCACAGCCACCTTTGCATTTTGAGACAGACAAAAACTGGTGCTTCCTTTAAGCAGCAGCTGTAGTCACCTGGAGAACTGCTCAGGAGGGAAACAAGCATGAGCAGTAATTCCCAGCCAGTTAGCAGATAGCCTCCAGTGGGGAAGCTCAGGCAAAGATTACATAAAAGAGATTTAGACTTCCAGGAGTTGTCTGTTCCAGGTCTATTTATTTACATAAATTTGTCAAAGCAGAATTAAAAGCTGCAGTTAAGATCCAGAAGTCCATATTTGTGATTGAGCTAGGTGTAATATTTGAAAGTATGTACCTATCAAATTGCAATATCACTTTATTTTTTTCCTGCAGGCAAACTAAGGAATAAATTGCCTCCCATGCAAATCTTCTCATCTGGTTTTTGTTGGGTTTTTTCTTTTTTTTTTTCCCTGTTTTGTTTCATTTTGTTTTATCATTCAGTTGGTGAAATCTGATCTCAAAAAAATGTAGGCAGATATACAGAAGACTTATTTTTCCCTTGGCACACTGTTTAAAAACTTATAAATTAACTCCCACTCTTTTAAATCATTCTTCTCGAGGTGTTCCAGCCAGGCATCTTCGCTGGCTAACACATCCTAAATTCTTTGGGATTTGCTGTTGGCCTGAAATTATTGTGCTATGTGAGCTCATCATCTGGGATATTAAAAATATCCGTTACTTCAAATGTGATTCGTATACCCAGTGGCATTTGGGTAAACAGCAACACCACTGACTCAGGGATCCAGTTTGGCTCTCTGACATGTACTAAGTGCAAAAGCAACACCATTTTAGGGAAGGACAGAACTTGAAGATCATTTTGTTTATATATTATTGACTGGAAGGGAGATCTGGTCTCCTAAGCAAGTATATAAAAAGATCTAGGAAACAGAGGCCAGAAAAATAAATCATTGTTGAAATAAAATTTTAAGTTTCCTGCTCCTGACCTCCTCAAGAAAGGTCTCATTTTTCCTTTCTCACATATTTTGAGTGTTGCACAGAACTGTAAACCACGAAGTACTTTCTCAGTGATGGATGTTGCTCCTGCTCCAGGCCAAGTTCTGCTGCTGAGGAGATTTTGTTTACTGAGTGTGCTCACCATTTGAGTTGTGGTTGTTGTTTAAATAACCGTTTAAATTGTTGATAAAGATTATTCAAGTTAGAGAACATCCTGAATGGTCTAAAATACTGAAAAGTGAGCTATTAGTTGAGATTGACAATAAAGTCTGATTAACAGTTTGATTTTTAAAACAATTACATAAAAATATTGTTTGAAATCACTCATTTTAAACAGCTGACACTTTAATGCATAAATATAATTACAGACTCTTTAAAAAGAGCCTAATTTTGGCCTTGATATATATGCTGGCAATTGTGTATTTGAAATAGAATCATAAAATGTAAAACTTTTATGTTTAATCACTAGTGTCAAAAATTATTAGGTAATAACCACAGCAGGAGAGAATGTGATAAAAGATACAAAGGCTCATATTTAAAACATAATTTTTCTAATACTTACTATGATTTTAAGATGTCATGTCGTCATATGAAGGTGAGCGGGTCAGACGCAAAATTGACTTTTTCTTTTTTTAGTGTGAAGTGATCAATTTACACTCACGGAGGGGTTAAGCTTACTGGAAGCCCAAGCCCTCTGTGTCCACACTCCAGGTACATCCCAGGGACATCAGCCCTGTACCTGTCTGCTCTCCATGGGTTAAGTAAACCCTCCTCCCACCCAAACCCAACGCGGCGCTCCTGCACAGCACAGACACGGAACAGGAGCTGGAGGAAGTTCTGAAAAGGAATCTGTCATCTCACAAAATGATGTTTAATTATCTCACACCTGGTGGTTTTCCACAAGGAATGGGGTTTTCCTTTCAGATCCCTAACATCTTTCTGCAGCACCGACCTGAATCTGCAGCACCAACCTGAGTGCTTCTGTGACAGAGAGCAAAGGACTCTCAGAGCTCTACTGGAGGCTATAATAGTGCACAAAGCAGGAGAATCGCATCCAGTGTGTGCTCTCGCTGTGTTTAAGGCCTTTTTTACTTTTTAGTCAGCAGAAATGACTCTGATCCTTGTAGTTTGCTGTTTGTCTCAGCAATCTTTTTTCCAGATATGCAATAACTACTATGAAAAATGCGTCTGCTGTTTCCAGTCCATTTGTGACCATCAAAAGATCTGAGGTTTTTAAGTCACAGCCCCACACAAATGATACCACACAACTTGCAGAGCAGAAGGTTGATGTATTAGCATTATTCCTTACTGCAGTGACTTATTTACCTCTGGGACAGAGCTCAAGAATTTATAAGCCTTGCAGAAAGAAGTCCCTGCCCTGGGCACCTCACAAAAGTGCTCTGCAATCAGATCTCTGCTTTCCTAAAGGAACTAATAGGATCAGTCCCAACAGAGACAGAACAGGAAAGAGCAGCAGTGTGGCAGGATAATGGCCAGGCATTTCTGCTATTACCCCTGTAGTGCCTTTGAGTGACCACTTTTAAGTGGAGAATTGAGGTTTGTGGAGTACTTTAGTGTCATTTATACTCTCCAGTTTTTTTTTACTCTGGCTTTGCTTAAATGAAAACTGCTTTTGAACTGCTCTCCACTTTGGCTGCCTGCACAGGAGGGAGAAATGGGACAGGCATAGCAGGAGTCCTGCATTTCAAAACTCTTCAGCACCTACTGGAGCCATCCAGGGGACCATCTGTCCTTCCGTGGGTGATCAGTCCTATATGGCTAGAAAAGGGGGTGGGGACAAGGTGTGGAGGAGGAAATCCTTTTCTTAAGGCTCCAGGTACTCCTGGACTACTGCCAGACTGGAAATAAGATTTTTGCTACATGTAATAAGGGCAATCTAGAAGTGCTGAGAAAATTAAAACAAATTCAGAGACAAAATTAAATTTTAGATTGAAATACCAAGGATTATTGGTTTTTATCTAGAAGGCAGATGATGGTATTTAGCAAACCAAGTGATTTTTAAATTGTATGTGTAATCATTTAATAAAAGTTACTGAGAGTAATTTGAAAAGAAAGTAGAAAAAGTGAAAGAGGTAGCTCAAGACAGTGTTTAGTTCAGCCAGGAAGTCAAACACAAAGATGCCTAAATGAAAGAAAAACGTTTATTTCTTAGTCTCAATATCATAGAAACAGAATGGCCTGGGTGAGAAGGGACCTTTAAAGATCATCTCATTCCACTCCTTGCCATGGGCAGGGACACCTTCCACTATCCCAGGTTGCTCCAAGCCCCATCCAACCTGGCCTTGGACACTTCCAGGGATCCAGGGGCAGCCACAGCTTCTCTGGGCACCCTGTGCCAGGGCCTCACCACCTCCACAGGGAAGAATTTCTTCCTAATATCAAATTTAAACCTTGTGCCACAAAAAACTGTTCCTGACAACACTTCTACATTTTGCTACAGTTCACCTCAGGAGCATCTCCAGTAGGCACCATGTGGTTGTCCTCTTCAGGCACGCTTCCCCAGAGCCCTTCCTCTCAGCCCTGGCAATAAGATACCAGGCTAGAATGATCTTTTCTACCACTTCTCATGGCCTTTCTTATGTTCTTACTTAAAAAGTGTCTGGCTTTGCCAGTTTTAAATTTTTTAATTTAAATGAAAATTAAATTTTTATGTTATTATTAAATAATTTTATTAAAATTATTTCATTATGAATTTTTAAATTATTAAATTTAATTTTAAATTTAATATTGTTCTGTATGCCTTTTAATGTCAGCTGATGAAATGTCACTCACCAGGAGCTATGGATAGAAGCAACCACCAGAATTTTGGTCATGAGATAATGCCAGTGAGATAATAGACATAGGTCAGGATCATTTTGACCAGGAGTGTTTTGTTTCTCCAAACCAGCTGAGAATCACTGGAGTTTTGTAG
This sequence comes from Eulacestoma nigropectus, assembly GCA_013397775.1. Lineage (NCBI taxonomy): Eukaryota > Metazoa > Chordata > Aves > Passeriformes > Eulacestoma > Eulacestoma nigropectus. The sequence continues at coordinate 796,737 of VZTE01000186.1, forward strand.
AAGCCGAACTACAAACCCGTAGTTTTGCCTTATTTCCTGTCAAGAAATACGTGAGCACACTCCAGCTCTGTCATATAGGAGAAATAATTCCAAATTAAGAACTCATGGGTGTCAGTGTTTACTGATGGTTTAGCTGATGAGTAGTAGATGTACTGCTGGCAGACACTTTGCAGCCCTCAAAGGAGACAGCTCTGCTTCACACAAAACTGTCTCTCAGCCAAAGTGGAAAAGCATCTCCACCCTCACCTTGGTAATCCGGGCAAGTCAGCTGAATTCAGATCTACCCAAAATCAAAGAGAAGATGTTAGTACTCTTCCTTTTCATCACCAGACTTATCTTCTCCACTTAAGAGTAAGTTAACAGCTCAGGAAGAACTTTGGAGTTTGGAAAGTAGCCAAGATAGTGCCACTTTTAAATGCGGCACCTAGGAACAGCAGGAAAACCAGTTTGTGTCCAGTCTGATCTGCACTGATCATCTGAAAATAATTATATGCAAGCATATGTAAATATATATATAGGGGAAACAGCTCTGGTAACCAGTTTAAATATATCCAATCTAAACTCCTTACTCATACATCCTGAGGAGCCAGGAGTTGCTTGTTTGTTTGGAGTTTGCCTTGTTTTTCCTTGTGCATTGTTGCTAGAGCAGATGGGCTTATCTCTCCAGAAGGGCTCTCAGCAAAGTGCTTTATCAGATCACCCCTCCGATTGCAGCACAAAAACAGCCTTTTTGTCTTCCTAGCAGGGATGTATGGGAAAACATCTCTCCCAGTTTCACATGTGTCCTTGCTGCATTTTTGTTTGATGCTGTTGGCTTCACTGGGGTTGGTGTGACAAGAGTTTACAGCAGAGAGGAGCCACCAAAGCACTCTGATGATAAAATCTTCCAGTTTGTTGATGCTATGGCCAGTTCTTTGTAATTCATGAGTTTGTTCACAGTGGGTGATTTTAGCCCGTATATTGACAGGAATTTTTAATCTCCGTAGTATCTCCGGGATGATGCAAGCAGGAGAAAGCTGTTTATGTCTTTCACAAGCATCCTTCACTCCTACCGTGTTGGCTTTAGATGTGTGTTTAATATGGGGGTGGTTATCTCTTGCTGATCTCTACTTGGCAATGGCCACTGAAAATAAATCTATGTTGATTTTATTAGATCTGTCAACAGTCCTTGATGTTATTGACAATGAGGTTTTGTTGACTTGTGGAAATGGAAGGAGACCTTCCTCAAGTTTGACATTTTCTTAGCATCCCATGAAGTGTATCCAAACTAATATTCTCAGCAACAGGTTGGTTTATTGTGAAATAGCCAAACCTGATTATTTGAGGAAAAATATTAGAGTTTGATGGGTCATGATATGGCAGAAATAAAACAGGGAGGGCGGATACAAAGAAAGAATGAGGAGGGTTCTCTACATGATTGAAAGCACCCAATTTCATGATATTCTCTGAGCTATTATTGCAAATACTGTACAGCATCTTGATGCAGAGAGGTCTGTGAACCCCTTGGTTGTTCTACAGCAGCATTGTGCCAGATACAGAGGAAAGAGTTCTATGCTTTGACAATAATCTTTGCTAATACATTTTCCAGCAGGGAAAAAAATAATCCTAATTAAGAAGTTAGTTTATGCCTTACAAAATGGAAGGGCAAAAGGTTTCTTGTTCCAGGGGAAGAACAGGAGAGTAGATCTGAGAGCTGACAGTGGGATTGGCTTGGATCCACTTCTCTTTAAGCTTAGTTTTTGCAAGCTCTCTGCCAGCTTGGAGCACAATGGACCTCTTTCCATACCTAATGGCATGCTGGATGTCAGCCCTGGCCTCAAGAAAGCTCAACTGCACAAGCAGAAATTAGGCATGTTTCTGTGCAAAAAAACAACACCTTTCTCAACAGCAACAATTTTCATGCTGTTCTGAAGGTAGCTGATTTGTAATCCATTCAAGCCCGTATATGTAAAACACTTGCACTGAAAACACAAAGATAATGCAAGCTGTAACACCATCTAAACACGTGCAATAGGGGTGGATTTCAGAGCTATAGCTGTATTTATGCCTGGAATATTCATGCCTTGATCTAATCCTCTTTTTCTTAAAGGGGAATTTTTCAAAAGTTCTTAAGGACCCATCATTGGAGCTACATCTTGAAAAGGGCACGTCTTTCTCTCGCACACCTCAAACAAGGTGGCCTGATGTTTCAAAAGCTGCTCAGAATTCAAACGCTTCCTTCGGGTGCCTAAGTGGAAGAGCATCTCTTTTGAAACTTTGGCCACTTGTGGAGGTGTTTAAATGGGAAGACTTGGTGCTAAGTAGGGCATGTAAAAAGTTTTCCCTTGAAATATTTCCTTAGGGAAAATTGGGGTTTTGACTACTGAAATGTTATTTTACAAAGAGCAATGCTTTTGTGATAATAACAGGTTTTAATAAAAAGAAAAATGACCACTTGAAGAACAAAGAAGATTCCTGTCATAAACTAAAATTTAAAGCATTTTCAATTTAAAAGTTAGCATTTGGCCTTTGGAAGCTTCATTGAATTTTTGTTTTTTAACAGCATTTTCCTCAAAGAGGAGGCTGGGCAAGAACAATTCTTTCCAGATCTAATATAAAACTTTAAGGTGAAAGAAGTGGCAAGATTCAAACAAACAGAAGAAAAAATGAACCCATCTTTAAAAATATCCCTGAGAACAGCTGAAGATCCACATTCATTCCATTCTGTCACTAAAAACTGGAAAGTTTTCAGACAGCTATCAGGAAGCAATGGGGTACGTGTGCAGAAGTCTGTAACTGAAGGTAGATTAAGAATTGGAGCATAAACTTCACTTACCTCTTGAGCAGACTTGGAGCTCCAAGGCCCTTAAAGGTTAACAATAAAATCTCAAATTGAATCCTCATTTTCAATATGAGACAATTTAAGTTATAAAACAATGAAGTGACATGAGCCTAGCGAGGCCAACGAGGACACTTAAACCAGGGCTGTCAGAATGCCCAGGCTTTATCACCCATGAAAGGATGTAACTCTCCATGACATTAAGGATGCAGGGTTTGATGGAGTGTCACAGTTAGTTGACACCAGAATCATCCGAAATCGTAGACTCCCTGTCACATCCCGCCACTGCAGAATAGAAACTAATGATTGTGCTACTACACCATCATAGGCATGCTGGGGTGCTGGTAGCTGGTAAATTATTACACAGCAGTAAGAGTTGCCAACAGGAGTAGACTTCTACAGCTAATAGCTAGGAAAAAAAAAGGGAAACTATAAATGTGGGTTGTTTTACTCCAACAGAGTCAGCTGCTGCTCTGAGTGTCTGATGTCACAAATGGTTTGGGGACAATATAAAGTCATGCCGGGCCATTGCATGAGTTGGAAATCTATACCTTCCTGTAGGGGTTTTGTGAAAGGGGCATTCAGATAAGAAAACATGAATATGCACTTTTGGTAATGGAAAATATTTTTGCAGAGACTGATAAATTCAAAACACCAAGGCTCAGATTTTTAAACAAATATAAACATATAAAATAGAGGAGTGTCTTATTTCCAAAAAGAAATTTGCAGGGGAAAAAAAGGGAAATATTATTTACAGAATGTCATTCTGAATATTTCACAGACTCCAGAAGTCTGTAAATAACAGAAATTTAAAACATCTTTTGGGCCCAGACACAATAGGCATTAAAGTCTGATGCAAAAATAATTTGATTCTAGATTGATAGCTTTTTATAATTTTCTCCAAAGGACCAATACCAAAAATCCATGCGTAGGAAATACAGACGACAGATGCACTGTATCCTCAGCTAAATGATCTTTCTGAACAGGCTCCTGCCCAGGTTGTATTTGAGTACAGAAACAGAAGCCTTATGGGTGCAAATCAACGGTATTTAAGCATAACAAGCTACCCAATTACACACAGAAAGGAACTGGCCGATTTGGGATCATCACTGATCACAGCCTAGCTGAGGGTCCAGGCGACATCTTGCTGTGATGTGCAGTGTTCAAACAGACCTAGCACTGGCAGAGGTGGGAAGTTATGCCTTCTCTGTACATGCCCTTTTTCCTCAGTTGTGCTCCCTATTTCAAGAAAAGTTGTCGTTTGTTTTGAGAGGAGCCTGAATGCAACATCTCGAAACCCCGAGCTGGCAGGACAGATTGGCTGAACAAGGTTGTTTAGCTTAAATAATAAGCGCTTGAGAGGGGACATGAAAGTAATTACAGAAGAAACAGCGGCAGGGAAGACAGAAACAATCTGTGCATAATGGAAAGGACATGACATAATGGGCTTAAATTACAGAGAAGGATTCCGGTTAGACATCAGGAAACTTTCATAACAATCAGGATAATAAAGCACTAAGGTAGACTGCCTGCAGAGGCTGTGGGATCTCTGCTGTTGGAGGCCATCCAGAGCAGGGCAGGCAGACTTCTGAAAGGAAAGACAGGAGGATAATTGATCTTGCTGTAGGGCAGAGGGGTGCACCAGGTATAACCTTCCTAGAACCTGCAACCTTGAACTGTTGATATCCTTCATCCCCACACTTCTTAAACTTGTTTCTTAGTCTTACATCTCTGTTTTCTGCTGGTTCATCTTTCAAATCTATTTCTGATTTCATTTTAGAGGCTTGGCCTTATCCATCTTCATCTTAAAACACGAATTTAACTACTACCTCTATGCTGATGATTCACAGGTCTATGCATCTTCCTACCTCAGACCCAGCTAATACTTTTCAAAATAAAAGCTCAGTCTGTTTTCCTGACATATCATTGCAGATGTTTTGCTCACCACTAATATCAGCACAGCTAAAAAAGTTCTCATTGTAATCAATTCCCTCTGCTCCTTGTTTTTCCTTTGATCACATTGACTCACACTGTCAGCCTGCTGGTAACTCAGGTCTAGAACCTGGAAAGCATTTTACCTAAGACCTCACCTGGCTCCCTATTCTGGACTATATATGTATTTTATGGAGGAGAGGTAATATTGGCCTTGCAAAAGGACACAAAAATAGAGACTCTCATCATCTCCAATCCTTGAAAAATGCAACACTTTCTCATCTACCTGTTCTCAACACCACCAGAAGTTTCATTGCTGTCTTGGCTGCTGCTTTGACCGTGTCAGAGTGGGGAACTGCAGCTCAGCAGAGCAAGCGCCAGGCTTTGCAGGTAGCACACCATACCCAAACACGTGTTCCTGTCTTGTTACACCACTGACAATTTGTTGTTCAGTGCTGAAAACATGCTGAATAATGAAAGATGCCTGGAGAAAGGAACACGGTGCGTCTGTGTACCTGCAGCGTGTTGTTTCTGTTTGTGTACTCAGCCCTGAGTAGAGATGAGGGAGTGTCGGCCTTGCTTGGTGGATAAGCACCTGTTTCTCTGCCAAATGAAACTGTGTGGCTGCAGAAACAGAGTCTGCATTTGCTTTCTGGCAGGTAAATACACCCACTGAATTCCTGCCATGCAGCCCCACGGCGCGGCAAACACCTCTGGGAAGTGCCCATGGAAAGAGAGGGGGCAGGACCTCAAGCCTCAGGATCCATGTCTCTGCTAAATCAAACTGACCTTGATTTGAAATCAAAGGTGTGCTAAGGGCGTGTTCAGGCACATCCATGTAACTGATCAGAGATACACTTCGACTACAAGATTTTAGGACAGAGATTGGGTTTGCTTTTTCTCTGTGTTTGTGCAGGTGCCCAGTGCAGCTCCATGACTAAGCTCCCTGGCAATCTCACAGTAAAATAAGTAAAAGCTGCTTTTCAGTGGAAAATAAGCAGACAAAACCTTCCTAACTTCCTCCTGGAAATGTGCTGTGGTGTGCTGTAGTCTGGGGAGATGCTGTGACTGTGAGCTTTGGTCACTCTCTGAGAAGAGCTGCTAATAATGAAGAACCTTAAGACGATTGTGTTTGGACCACAGGTTGTTCCAGCCAGCTACTGGTGGAGTGACTGTGAGCTGGAGGAGATGAAATCCCCACATAATCAAATCAGGGGAGTAATGAGGTTTGGGACTGGAAAACCAAGAGGGACAACAGGCAAACAAAGTGGGGCTGTGCCACAAGCCTCTGAAGTCTGTAAGTAACTTCGTTATGTCAGCAGCAAACGAGGGAATAGCTTTGCAAAAATTCAGATCCCAAATACCATTGTAATTAGCATTATTTCAAGATTAAAGAAACCACCACTTCCGCGTAACAAATTATCTCCAATTTAAAAGCAAAAATAATGTATTTTTTGTTCATAAAAAATGCTCAAGCGGAAGCATTCTCACATTAATTATTTCAGTCCATTCGGAAAGCATATCCCTGCTTGCTTTTTATTATGCCTTCCAGCTCCTTCTTTGAAAAATATGTTAAGAAGCTGCAAGCTATTTTCCAAAAAAATGAAAAATAAATAATCTTTGAAGCAATTAGAGCTGAACGACAGAATGTATAAATATTTTTTTTACTTATTCTCCCCCTAGATTCAAGTCCTCCATTTTCTGCCACCTCCCATCTTGGCAGCTGCAATTCAAGCATCTTTGCTTGAACTTTGGAGGCAGGCAAGTGTTTCTCTTTCTTCCCCCGGAGTTGAATCAAATCGTATTCTGTAGATTTGACTGGCAAGAGCTTTTATAAGTGAGCTGAGGGTTACTCCTGGAGGCTAAATGCATTATTTCTATAATGCATTTGTCTTCACTCTCCTAGGAGCCTAAATACTTCTGAACCTTTCCCTACAAAAGTAATAATTAGCGAACATGTTACAAAAAAACTTTGCTTACATGAGAAAAATCGCAAAATTGAATAATAGGAACTACGGTTGGTAGTGTGGAATTATCTGGAATGTATTTTATTGTAAGAACAAAGAGCACTTTGAATGTCATGTAAATATCATTACAGAGCTGCTTTTTATTTTAATGAAGGCTTTGCAGCGGTTCAACGCTGGGCACAACCGCTCAGCATCAGCGGAACTTTAAGTCAGCCCTGAGCTGCGCTGAGGCTGCAGCTTCGTGTCGCTTTCAAAAGCACCTTCAGCCCCAGAAAGTTGAATTTAAAATGTAATTAAGGAACATTTGTCTAGTTGCATTGCCGCAATCGAATCAATATGTAGCCCAATTAAACAAGAACAGTGAACTGTACAGCACTATCAGCTACATTAATAAAAGGTACCTGTTTTCAATTCTCTGTAATATACTTTCGCCTTTTCTCTCTTTGATTTTTGCCATAGGAACAGGAGAATGCATCTAAACAGTTTCCTATTTCTCTGGCACTAGCTGGAAGTAGTCACGAGTTGCAGGGAGATAATATATTAATATGAAACTAGCCAGGAGATAAAAAGAGCTTACATGGCACTTTTCGTAGGTAAGATGATTAAAAGTGTTATATATGATAGTAGGGCATGGAGCCACATCCTCATTTGTTTGCTTTCCCAAGAGGTGGATGGGAGGGCGTGCTCCAGGGATCCTTCCTGGAGATAGTATGGAGAATATTCTCTGTGGGGCAGGAGAGATTGGGATCAGTGGAGGATTTTTCTTATCTAGGAAAAATTTGAGATCTTTCTTAGTGCAAAGATATCCCGGACAGTGAAAGCAGCACCTGCCCACATTCAGTGGGAGCAGAATAAGGTGACCCTGTGTAGAAGGGTAAGACTGATGCTAGAATCCTGCTGTGCAGCATTTGCTGATGCTGGGAGCAGTTGCCCACTGTGGGTGACAGGTGTGAGTTGGTGCTGTAGCACACGGCCTTTTGATGGGCTTCTTGCAAATCAAAAATTTTTAAGATCATCACTGAGAACTGGAAATGCTGGGAAGTAAAACACAGGTAAGGGCAGAGGGGAGCACCATACCCAGCCACTGAGACTTCCTGTGTAACCCAGGCCTGAAAGTGTCAGAAACAGGCAAAGTTTTTAAGGTAGTTTTAGTTTTAAAATCACAGTTTAAAAACTTCCAGCAACTGAGGATCCACTGCAACCTGAGATGAGGCTGGCGAGTGGTCAGGGAACTTTCTTTCAGTGCATTGTCCAATTTCTACAGACCGTGATAAAGTTGTTCTGTGATCCCATCAGAGTTAAGCTAAATGAGCTTTTCCATGAGACAGCATCTTTTTCAATTTCTTTAATGTTTCCTATGACTTTCTACTATAATTGCCTAATTTTTCAACGTACTTTTCAAAGTGAGGATCCAGAACTCCACACAATATTCTAACCGAGGCAACAGCAGGCTGAAATACAGAAGTACACCTGCTAAATATACTCCTATCTGAGCATCTTAGAATGGATTTGTTCTTTAGTTCATAGCTTAATACTTGAATATAATGTTGAAGGGATCAAACCCCTGTGTTCTGTAGAACTAGAGTTCCACATTTAGAGACTGTGGTCTTCACATTTTAATAACTAGATATGTAAATTTGTGCAAAGTCACATCTCTAACTCATAGTTTTGCCTTCAGATGTTTTATGGTCAGTCTTGTCCATTTTCAGTAACCTTTTTATCAATTTTGTTTACTACTCTTCCAAACATTGTTTCACTCCTGAACTTTGCAGAAACAATTGTTTTTCTCCCAATGTGTACTAATGAGACATGGTACAAGGGCAAGAACTACTCCCTAAAAGGTTGTGCAAAATGTTGCCATGTTTCTATTGGTTTAATAATTAAAATGTCTTGGAGTAATAAAAGGAAAGCTAATGACGTTAAAAGTCTACTGCAATGTCACATTTATGCTGCGGTATGAAGTATAGTCTGGAAGTTGCTAGATAAGCTGCCATGTGCTCCAGGATGAGCTTAGGACAGCTCATTCAGTTTGTTTTCCTAAGTTTGTTCCTATCCTGTGATTCTGTATCTACCCTCAGGGTTTTCATGCTGTACCTTTGACTAGTATTTACTTGACTGAGAGCTGAATGTCCTCCCTTTCCTCTCTGGTGTCTTTCTTAATAAAGCATTAAGGTTGCTAAATTTTTGCCTGACCTTATCCAAGGGCAGTTGGCATTGTGTTTCCTTTCAGTCAAAAGGACATTCTTTTGTTTGTTTATTTATTTTTTTTAAAAAAACTTTTCTCTCTAAGAAATATCAGCTGTATACTTTTCTTGGCCTTTTTTTGACAGATCTTTGGAAATCATAACTGCTGAGAGCATTTCTTACTTGTCAGGGAGAGGTGGCATCAAGATTTCTATCTGCAAGCACTCTGTTATGTATTGAAATGTAAAGAAACCTGCTCAAGCATGGTCTGTGACAAGCAGGGAGGGACAAGGAATCTTAAAATCAACTGCCAATCCCTTCCTGTCATGGAAGTTCCCAGGCAAAGAAACAGTTGTTTTAGCTGTAAAGAAAGACATTTTCTTTGGGGATCAGCAATGTAAGAACAACACATATTTGCTCTTCTGGCTGTAGAGCCTAAATAGCTGTTTGTTATATTATTTAATAGGTTTCTGTAATCCAACCTCTTTATGCACGTAGGTTTTCTACAGAGTGCAGAGACAAATCTGCTCCCCAAAGATGCATTAAAGAGAGTCAGCTGAAATGTTGAGTAATGATAAATTCCTTTGAATTCCTTGTGCGCATGCTAATCCACCATGATGAAACTTTCATGATTTGTCAGCTATTGTAATTTTGTTTTCCGAAATGCAATACAAATTCTTCCTGGCTAAGTGACTTGCACATTTAGCACTGTCTTTCAGAAAAGGATCACTATTGTCGTGTTATAAATGGCGTGTGTTTCAGTAGCGCTCAAACATACAGGCTCTTGCTGGTGTAAATTTGAAACCCAATTGGTTTTACTCAGCTGAAGCCAAGCTTACTTCTTTTTATTTCTTTCAGGAATTACCGTATGTTTTATTGCCTGCAGGGAGAGACCCTAAAATGAAGCAAAGTTAAGGATGTGTAGTTGAAAACAAAGATCATGAAAAGATAAAGGTCCTGGTTCTATGATCTTGGATTATAGCAAGTCATGAAAAAAAACTGATTTGACTCCTCTTGTCAGTAAGAATCTGTCCATATCATGTTTCAGTTTTATTTGTTTTGGAGCTATAAGATTTTTGTAAAAAAATCATCAGTATGAAACATTTTGTGGAGAAGAAGAAAAGCCACAGAAGGAAACAACCAAAGAGAGCACACAAAATTTTCTTTTCTGTCTGCCTTGCTCTATTCAAATCTTTAGCAAGATACTAAAGATGCTGGAAAATTTCCAGCAAAAGGTCAAATGGTTTCATGATAACACAAAAACAATCTCCATCTCAGCTACAGGAGTCGCTCTGCTATAACAAAATCCAGTAGGATGTATAAATGCAATATATTGCATATCATATGTTCAATAACAACAGAAAAGCCAGCCTGGCTAAAAATAATTATGAAGCTCAGCAGCTGTAATTAAAATAATTTGATGGGAGATAGGAAACGTTTATGCATCTTGGCAGAAAAAGACATTTTGAGGATTTTGATTGATGTCTTTTATGTTTGTTCGATGTATTGTACAATAGCAGATACGGGCACTGCACCAGGATGTTAGCTAGGCATAATGCTGCGTGTCTTACTAGGGCAGATAAGAGGTCAAACTGAGAAAAAAATAATTTCTTGGTGACTTCCATTTTCCACCATGTATTCTTCCGTTTTCCAAAAGTATCCAGGTAAGATGATACAAGTTTTTCATGGGTGAGCCCTTATAGACTCAAAAAATCCAGCTGAATTAATATGTGTGAGGTCTATTTATACACATTGCTGTTCACCACAGTGATTAAACGTGAGTAAGGGTAGTTCATTTAGAAGAACAAAAAGTAATATCTGAAGTCATATTAGAGAGACTGTATTAACCCCTGCATTAAGCTTTCCAACACTTCACCTGGGGCTTGGAAAACAGTGCAGCGAACAACTGATCTCACAAAGCCAGGCTACTCCCACCAATTTCCTGTTGATAGTATAATTTTTTCTTCTGTTCAGATAAAGAATGGGCCAGGTTTTTATCAGGGAGCTGACTCCAGTGTTTCTAGTGAAGCTGAGTGGATGTTGTCTGCACTAGTGTAATCATACCTTAGAAAAACAAGGAGCTATCTTCACATCTCAATTTACATTATTGATGCAGTATGAAATAAGTCCCATAGTAGATGAGCACTCTGGGGATTCTCTTGTTTGTCTCAGCATGTTAAATGACTGCAAGGCATTACACATCTGAGATAGAACTGCTTAAGTGCATAATTCTTCCTCGTGGCTTTGCTAGGAGCTAAACGAACCTTCTTAAACTAATAATAAAATAATCTAAGATATAAAAATATGTTTCTTTTGGACAAATCTGACATGTTACAATGACAGAGTGTTTATGACTCACAATCACCACCTCCACCACCAGCACTGCTGTATTTAGAAGCAGCAGGCAGCAGAGTGAAATCGGCAGCCCTGAAGTTTCACATCAGGATAAAAGTAGCTAAATTCTTACTAAATGGGGATTAGATATTAATGAAGAAAAAAGATGGTGGATTTCCAGGACTGTGGCTCAAGGGAACACTCTCCTATTTCGCTGAGCTTTGTAGTTGTGTCTAAGTTCAGACTGCAGTTTAGATATAAACAGAAGAAGACTTTAGGGATGAAATATAAACATTCCCAAGTTCTTACAGTTCTAAATTAGGTGCGGTTCCAAGAACATGGGTTTTGGTCCTAGCGCTGTTTACATTTGATTTTTATGTGTCAAGGAGTACTTATTCAAAGGTGGAAAAAACTAAACCAGGAAGGTTTGTCTCGTTAAATCTGTACATTAGAGGTGCCTCACAGCATGCAATGATTAATTGGGTCTTAGAGGAGACATTTCCACTCCCCCAAATGGAAAACTTTTAAAGGTCCAAGAACACACTCTTCTGTATGCAGAAAGGATGAATAGGTTGTAGTCAGCTTTCAGTGTCCTGCAAGATTTCTAGAAAAATGTAGCATAGCAAATCTGTGTTATTATTGCAGTAAGGTGAAGTAGAGGAAATGTCACTTATAAGCCTCAGAAAAGACTATCAAAACCACTATTTACAAGCTCCTTTTTATTCATAGCCATGCAAAGCCTTTAGCATCACCTTGGACTAGCCCTTGTAACCTTTTCCCTGTGCTCTCTCTTATTTTAACTCCTAATTCTGGTGCCAAAATTCCTGCAGTCATATGTTACCTATTGAGCTAAATTAATTTCCAGCCACAGAAAGTTCTGGTAGCAGGAATTGCTCAGGACCCCAGGCAAGCCACGAACCAGGGATCTGTCAACAGGACCAGAGCCCTTCCTGGGGCAGAGGGTGAAGGTGGATCCTTGAGTACACTGACAGGCAGATGTGGATCTCCAAGGAGTCGCTCCCTGAAGGTGAAGCTCAGGGATTCACAGGGGCCTGTCAAACACACAGCCCCATCACAATCTTGCCAAACTTCAGGAGAAGCAGGGAGGGTGAATTGATCCCTGTGGGATGCACAGGCCCTGCTCCACCTGAGAGCAACAAGTAGTTTTGTGGTTTGATTGATGCAATCAAAGCAGGGACCTGCAGGAGGTGTGGAGGGAGTGGCTGTCTCAGCTGAGTTTAAAATCAGACGTGATGAACTGAACAAATGTACAAAACTACACGTCTGTCCATCAAATGTGGAAGCCTTTGTAAAGGAAGGAGGAGTTTTACACTGGTGTGAGGCAAGCTCAGGATTTAGCCAGCCTGACGACCCAGTTTGATCTAAATGACTCACCCAGTTTACCTGTAGCTTTGCTGGTTTGCTTTAGTGAATCCTAAATATAGGGGTTTTCCCCCTTGCTTTTTGCACATATTAAGCTTCTGTTTGTGTAAACAACCATCTTATACAATAGATTGTGAAATATTGTAGTATAAAGATGTATTTGACACCTTTTCTTGATTTTGTTCTTCACCCAAAATATAACCACTCAGACATGTTTTTGGAATGACGCACATTTTAGCGGAAAAAATATTTTAGAAATATGCTGAGCGTGTTGGCATTATTTCTTTTTGGATCCCTCTGGTTGTAAGTGAACTATCATTGTGAGCTCCACTGGGCAGAAGAAATATAACTACCACTGTGTAAAATATGTGTGTTTGAACTCTTGGTTAATATATTAATGTTAGCTTAGGTCTTTTCCAGTTGCCATAATTTTAGATAAAGAAATTAGTGAAACTCTAGGATGAACGGTAAGGCAGTCCAAATGTTTTCTTCCTATTTATCAGCTATGCACATTTCTTACCACAGTTACTCAAATTTTTAAAACTTTCATGGCTATTGGTACGATTCCAGGAGATTTGCTAGCCTTGAAATGGAAAAAAAAGTCCACAATGCCAAGAAAATGTAGCCCAATCTGCATTTGAAACAACTATAGTTAAACATTTAAAGGTTTTTCTGTACCTCTGCAGAGCATTTTGCAGCTTATCCTTAAATTTAGAAGTCCTAGATTGCCTTGCCTTGATCATTTCCTCTCTACTGTCTTGTACTTTGGTCACCTTACCAGTAGATCAAACATTTCTCTATTTTGTACCACATTGCCCTTCAATCCATTTTTTTTTAATTCGGTAACTCAGCTGAATTCTATTTAAACAGTAATTTCCAGGGATTTTGGAAGAGGAGTGGGAAACTTTTACCTCAGCCAACCCTGTTACAGACCGTGCCCCATTTGCATTCTTTAAGTCAGTCAAGTGCATCTTGGAGGTGCTATTATATCTTTACCTATAAACCTTTAGAATTGAAACACAAAATTTCCTAGTTCAGAACATGGAATTTGAAAGCCCGTCTTCCATTTGAATCTTAAACCAAGTACCTGTAAATGTACCAAGTACATTTATATCTTGATCTAGTACCTTCTAATCAGCTTTCAGACCAAAGATTTGTCTCACCTTTATCGGGATATACCCAGGTTATTTGCTAAGCAGCACAACAAAGAAAGCACTGATCCAGTCGATCCCAAAGAGCTCCAAATTTTTTTCTTCTCTTCAGCAGAAGGCAGTGCTGCACAGCCACAGGAAAGCAACCCTATTTTGGGGCTGGTTTTGCTCTATGAGGGATTGTCAATCTGTTCTTTATGGGTAGTTTCTTGCTAACAATGAAAACGCTCTTTTCAGTGGTGAATGCTGTGAACAGCTCCAGGTGAAGATGTCAGGAAGGATTTTCAGGGTAGAAGATGCTGTGCCCAGCTGGATCAGGCTCAGTGCTCTGCTCATGTGCCAGCACATCCAACAAGAGCTCGTTGGAGATGAGTTTGCTCCAAGGGATGCTAATCTAGGGGTTGTCCCTCTCATCTAACCCAAGCAGGCCTGTGTGAAGCTGGTGCAAATTTTCCAGTGGTATATTTGTTTTTCTGACCATTGCACCCAGTGCTGTGTCCCTTTTCCATGGTGCAGTGAACCTCGTGCCAGGGCAGGATTAATGTCCAAACCGGATGTGTTAGCCCACTGAGAGGGGGGTAATTTGGTAGGGCTGAGCCTCTCCCACACCCCTCCATCTCTCCAAGCTCGCCTGCCTTTCTGCATGTCATGATGTTTGGCACCTGGTACACGCTCACAGTTCTGATTGAAAGGAAACAGCCTACAACTTTAATTAGCTAATCAGACAGTGCAAAAAAAAATGTAAAAGGGGAATATTAACAAAGCCTCAATGGTTGGTAAATTATACACTTTCAGTGGATCTAGTGCTGCTCTTCACTGTTCTGTAACTAAACTCAGGTCTGCATGGAGTGTATGGCCTTCATTCATTGAAATGCATGGCTCTTCTCATCTCATTATAGGTGTGGTTTTTGTTCCAGTTTTTCTTTTTAGTCTTGTGATGTTCAAGCAAACCAGACACCCTTTCAGAGCTATAACACTAAAATCCTTGAAGGACGCATGCATGCAGAAGTAACAAGATAACAGCACTATCAGCAGCAGGGCAGGTAACGACAGGTTTAGAGACTGAAATTATTGAGCTCATTTAGTGTTCCCACTTTTGCAGCAGGAACAAGCTGTCCTGTTCTAAAAACCTCCTGAGTGTTAGCGATGCTTTTTTTCTGGCAGTTTGTAGTTCTGCTGACTGAGGAGTTTATCACATGAGGAATGAGACTGCCATGGCTGAAGTCTGCACATCCTCAAAAACAACCTAATCTGCCTAATGTTTTATCCTTCCTAGCCTAGAGATGGCCTCTGCTTTGGGCATTACTCACTGTATTGTCCACTGCAGACTTCCTTGTTCTCTTTGATGACCACACAAGCCATTGCCCACAGTCTGAGCTGGTGTTCAGAGGGTCAATAAACTCTCACTGCCACCCTTCCTTCTCAACCAGGGTTAAATGGACAGTGTGACAGAGGGAACTGGATGAGACTCCATTTCATCAGGGAATTTCAAACCTCTGATCACTTCTAGTGCCCTACAGCCTGAGAATTTTTTGAAATGAGCAGCATAGCCTTTGTAAAAAGAAATTGGTTGTCTCAGAGGTTGGGATTACTTTCAAACTCTGATACCAGACACAATTGCGGCCCATTACATAACAAACATATTGGGCGAAAAATCAAATGTTTTAGCAAAATGACAGTCCTCCCAATACCATTAAAAGAGATTTTTTTCCCCCTAAATTCTGTGTCTTATGCTTCAAGAATAGACTTGGGTAGTCCTGCCAACATAGGAATACTTGCCTCAGTGTATAACAGATCTGTAAGCACGCATCAGTAGAAACCCCCAACATAAATTAGTGGCAGAGGAGCAAAGGGGAGCTTTTAAGACAGGAAGGAATATGTGTACACTGTACACACCTATATGGCATATCCAGAATAGTCAGCAGCTTCAGCAGTGATGTGGTACATTTTGGACAATGCGCTGAGTCCACCTCCACCATCTGAGATCAGGTATCATACTCTGAATGTGATTTTCCTTTGTATGCATCTGTGTTACACGAAAGAAGTTGCAAATTCTCATTTTACCAGACCTCCTTTCTGCAAGGCATTAAGGAAGGAACCTTGGGAATGAAGGAGTTCTAGAAATTGTCTTCTGTGAGATAGTGGAGGCGTTTGACCTGATCTTTCTTTTCTTTCTGTCTTCTGATGAAGTGACAGGAGGTAAAGGACTGGCTGTGAGGGCAGGATGTAAGACAGAAAACTATAGCTCAAGTGAATGTTTTTCTCCAGGTGATTATTTCAGCATGTCCCCACCCTGAGCCTCTGCAGGGGCAAAATGTTTGATTTTTTTAATGACCTTTAACTTTGCACTTGGAATCGCTTGCAGACACAGCTTGCTGAAGCTGCAAAAGACAGACCTTGGGCATTGAGAACCAGCAGTGTTCCCAGTCTGGAGAAAAGCACATAAATTTCATCCCACATCCATTTTTGATATCCAAAAGACATTTTTTGGATAGTTACATGCTTCTTACTAGATAGATCTATTCTTTCATTAGAAGAACAAAAGCCAACATTATTACCCATTTTGTAAAGTTTAGCAAGGTGTCTTCCCTTGGTTCTACACAACCACTTGTTTTGGTTCTCTGAAATTAACTTCAGGGATTTATTTCAAATGTTGAATCCAACTCTTCACCCTCCAATTTTTAGGATTTCCTAAACTCTTCATAAACAACTGAATAGCAGGATCCTGACAGAGTTTCAGCATGTTCTCTCAGAGTTGTCAGTGGTACCAGTACCTATTTGCTATGGCCTTAATCCAGTTTTAATTAAAATATTGCTAGGTTGATCATGTGATACCTGCTGGATTGTCTCTGAGTTCCTGAAGCAATTTTGAGGACTTAATGACAGACACGTCAGAAAAACTGAATCCAATCAATCACAAGACAAATTTCAATCCAAAGTTAGTTTTGATAGGAGGAGTATTTATTTATAGGAGAACAGTCTTTATCTCCTCAGCAGCATTTGGATGGTGAAATGGCTGTGCCAAAATCCCGTAAACTGTTCTCCAACAGGCACCAAAAAGTCTGTAATGTAGCTCTGAAACAAGGGCACTTTTCATCACATCCATCATGATGAAGTATGGATGAAGTCTTTCCCATGCTGCCTGACTCTCTGCTGATGGCAAACCCCTCAAACTGATCTTCTTGCAGTGGTGGTTTTTCCTCAGCTTCAGCAGCAAAATTCCTTGCAGGCACTTGTGGGGGTCTGAAGACCCTTTATCTCATCTGTGTGATCCAGGAGATGGGAGGAGAGTGAGAAGGAGGAAGGCTCAGAAGCTTCCTGCAAAATCTTCTTAAGTGACTGTGGTCTTTGCTACATGGCTGAACAGTTATAGGGCTGCCCTGAACAGAGAGGTGACAGAGTTTACCTTCACACCTATTGTCAGTGGCTGTGTGATTTCCCAAGGGAGCACAGGGACTGCAGAAACCTGCAGCCCTTGGTGGAGATGCTCTGCTGCCAGGGTGATGGATGTCATGTAAGACCAGGCACCAGAGCACTCTGGCCTTGTCTTGCCCTAAAGCTTTTATGTAAGTTGTCACTGATCAGAAAACCCAAATAAAAAAACCAAAAGAGCTATCCTGCTGCAAGAATGGGAAAGGGAGGACACAGAGTTCATCCCTCAGACTCACAGCATGGCCAACATTGCCTTCTTGCAGCTCTTTCCAATGGAGCCAAGGACATGGCCCTGGGGGAAGCAAGTGGCAGCAGCCACGGTGCAAGGAACGTTTTATGATGTCAGAAGTAGTTATCACATAAGCAGGAATTACATTGATAGCCCTAGAAGACATGTGCTGGTTCAAAGGACCCTGGAGAGGGTGATGGGCAGGGGACAGAGCCCATGGCACGGTTCCTTCCAGCTCTTGAAGACCAGCTCTCCTCCTGCTTGCAAAGCTGAGCCTTACACCCTGCCAGAGAAGAACCAGGCTGATAGTGTATGAAATCCCATGCAGATGGGGTTAAAAGTTTAACTTTATACCCTCACTCCTTACTTAGTCACACAAAACTTCAGTTATTTCAGGAGTGAGAACTGAAGGTAGCTTTAAAGCTGTCTCCTGCCGATTTTGCTGCAGGGGTCCCCTTTGCTGTCAAGTTCAGTTAACATTTGTTTAAACAAGAGATGTAGATACCTGATAAGTGGCAGCACCTGGCTTAAAGATGCATTATGGACAGCAGAGAGTAAACAGAACAGCTATAAGTTTCCAGTGTGCAGAGGTCAAGACAACATCTGTTTTGCCTCGTGTACATATTCATACATAGTTTTCTGTTCTAGAAGTCACTCAAGCATCTAATAACTTCCTGCTCCAGGTGATGTTTCAGCAAATTGTTTTCCTGTTCCAGTTCAGTCAGGATTTTTCTAGCTTTGGCAAAATGGCTAAAATACCTACAGACTCCACATGCCACCCCGGCTTAACTGCAGTGTCACAAGTCTTGGGCTGGGAGCCAGCGACAAACAAGTTCAGCCAGGCAGGGAGGGGATGGATGGAGAGCCAGCAGTTCAAACAGGGGATGATGAACTGGTGCTGCTGTTAAATACTCAGAGCTGAGGGTCTGCTGGCCAGCCTTTCCTGCTGTGTTATATAGTAGCTATATAGCCTGGTAGTTTTTAGCCTTAATTCCATGCCTTAGTCTGTGGTTATGGGTGCAGACTGGGAAGCCACCTTTTACTTTCAAGACTACCAAAGCGAATGGTACATCTGACACATAGCATTGCCTCATCTATCCATTTTCATCCATCTAAATTGGGAGTTTTGGGTAAGGTCATGAGTTAGGCACAGAGACCTTGGATTCAGCCTCCTCTCAGGGCCAAACATTTCATTCCAACAAGCATCTAAGTCATTAGTGTCATTATTCTGCAGATAATGACTTTACATTCTATTCCTAAAAATTAATAATTGAACAAGTGTCTCTAATATCATATTTTAGTATTTATGTTGCAGTAGCAGCTAAAAACCCACCAAGATCAGGGCTTCCTTGCGCTGAATAAAGATGCAGTGAAAAACAGATTGTAGATAAGAAACATACATTGTAAATAATTAACACCAGAGGAAAAAATTTCAATAATTTGATCCATCCTTCTGTCACACTTTTTTTCTTATTCATCTTCTTTTTCATCTGACTCACACTCATCTAGTTCTGCAGTGGGGCTTTTTCCTATTACCCAATTTTAAATTTTTTTTTTCAGTGCTAAAAGAAAAGTAGGTGCAGTATAAAATACTATGAGCAATGCACATTTTGGGGTACGTAGGCTTCTGTAAACTCTTGAACAATGTTGCAGATACCAACTGACTTATCTGTGACATAACTTTGTGTGTGCGCTGTTATCTCTCTTTTGGTTGCAATATTTCCTTCTGCAGTACTGGAATACTTTAATCTTCCTCCAGTTTGGCAGTTGGTTTATTAAATGTTTATTCATTTTCTTTGCATTTGGGATGGAGCTGAAATTAGCACGTCCATTTTCTTGTTTAAACAAGAAAAACTTCAGTGTAAATAACATCTCATCACACAAATGCATTTTTGTCCTTTCACTGATGTCAGAACAAAATGAAGGATGATATTTGTGAGGAAAACAAAACCAACCCAAATCTCTTTCCTAAAGCCAACAGAGGGAGTGCAAACCTTGGCGTTTTTGTGAGACTTTTAAAACATTAGAGGTTGAGTCTACCATAACTTACCTTTCCAATGAGAGCATGGCAGGATTAAAAGCTGGAGAAATAATTTAAGTCTTAGAACCTTCTTCCCTTGACTGCTACGATTCACACAGATTTGGGATTCATCTAGTTGTCTTCAGTGTGTTCCTGCTGCACTTTCTTTATTATTCTTGCCATTCAACTTCTTGACTTTCCATAGATTTTTTTCATATACAGATGTAAACTGTACTTTCCTCTCTCCCTTCTCACCACTCTTTGGGCAACCCCACTGCTGCTATGGTGTTGCCCTGCAGCCCAACAAGGTCCCCTCCCTCCTTCTTCTGTGGAGTGACTCACACCACAGCTGGGACTGCGTTTCTCCCACCACTTGTTGTACAACATCTCTTGAAAATTCAGGTAAAAATACAATCTGATAAAAATGGAAGGCTTGAATACTCTGCAAGGAAAACATAAAGAGGGTCTTTTTCCTCCTCTCTCTGCAACGGGGTTTATCATTTCACCCTGGTTTTACTGGTGAAGAAGCACCATCTATGTTCATAAAGGGACGTCTGGGGTGTTTTGGAGTGGTTTCTTAGAGCTGCTGAAGGACAATGGGCAAGGTTCTCCAGTGATGTATGTTAGCATAACTCTAATTCAGTGTAACTCACAGAAATGGGATGGTAAAATTGTTGTCAATCTTTTTGTGCTTGGATGTCCTTCTAGAAGACATGCTCCAGTTCCAGCACAGCTTCTTCAGAAAGATGTAGGTGTGTCTGTGATATCCTGACGGCAGCACACACATGCAGCTGGACAGTCGTTCCCTCTCACGCAGGACACCTCCCACCCCTTCTCACCTGATGTTTGAGTCAGGAGGATCTCCTCATGCACCAGGGGGTTGTGCAATGCATGTCTGTGTGGTTTATCATGAGACATTGCCTCTTTTTCCACAGTTGTGCAAGGTTCAGGCCTCTATCTATTCAGACATTTAAAACAAGTGACCAGATGCTGTAGGCTTACAAAAGCACTACACATAGCCAGCTGTGCCATATAAATCTTAGACTTCTTTTTTTTATCATCAAGCTGTGGTTTGTTTGTGGTGTCTCATTTTTCCATCAGCTAGACATTCCTGTCCGTGCTTCCCATTTATTTGTTGGGATCACATAAAAACGTAGCTTTATTTATGCGTATGCTCTAATCCAGAACATAAACTGCTGCAGCCGACTCATCATGCATTGTCTGAGGGAATGCACATCGTAAAGCGCATACGTCACACTTATAAGAGCTTTCTTATAACTCTGTGCAGTCCTTTTAACTGGATCTCTGCTTTGGCCATCTGTTCTTTAATATTATAATGAATATTTCACACTTATCGCCGCTTTTGTTTGAGGATCTCTAACTTCTTTTCAAAGGTGACTAAGTATTGTTATTATCTCAGTGTTGCAGACAGTGTAGTTGAGGCACAGATAAGATGGGTGACTTGCCAAGGTGATGTGTTTGGCAAGTATAAGAATGAAACTTGCCCCTTCAGCTTTCTGTTTCCTACTCCTCGTTGCTCTGTGCAGTTGCAAGTATGGTTTGGGGTCAGCCTGCAGTAATAAGTCATATTGTTCAGCTGCTTCTTTGACCCAAATGTTATCATTTGAGTTAAACAAACCTTCTCTAGTTTGGCTACCAGCACGTCATGGTGTCTGGACACACTACAAAAACCTTGGTAGATCTTAGCACCTGAAAATGCTCTCCAAAAATTTTTGTTAATATTCTCCAAGTAGTTCAAGTCCAGTGCTGACACTTTCCAAGGGCTCAGGTTTAGCAGTAAGCACAATTAGGTGATGTTTGGGGGTGTTTTTGGGTAAGTAATTGCTTATGTGCCTGGACTGAAGCAGCTGTAGAACTGGGATAATGCTGAAAGGAAATATTTGTGACTTCTAAATTTAATTCTCAAATCAAATGCTTCAGCTGGACCCTTCTGATGGTTTGATTGATGTTTCCAGAGGCACCAAGGTGGCAGCTTAGCTGGATGATGTTTAGGTGGTATTGTTTACATGCAACACTCTATGCAAAGAGTAAAAAAGGTAAAGACATTTGTACAAAAGCAACCATGTACATGGCAGTCATGAGCACTGAACTGGAAGAAAATGGAATTCAATCAATGAATATATAGTTTAGGCAAATTGCAAAACATTCCTGTACAGTGGTTAGAAATGGGTTTTCAGAATAACAACTGGCTTTGAAGGCCTCTTCTAAGATAGTTGATAAAATCAGGCAAGCTTCAGTTGTCTTCTGCTCTATAGATATAATAAATAAAAATGGAGTAACCCCGGTTATTCCTGCCAGAAGTGGCCTTTCTCCCTTAGCTTCAAAGCTAGAGGGCTTCAAGTAAAGACCAGATATAATGCATATGCATCTCAAGGAAACAAAAGACTTAAGTTCTGCCCCCATTCAACATCACTCTTAACCTGAGTGTCTAAAGACCATCCAGGTTTAATTAGCTCTAAATGGACTTGTGACAGTTCCCTGCTCTTCTCCCACCTTGGGTTGCCCGTGACAGTGTGAACCTTGAGGTAAGGTTTGAGCAACCTGCTCCCAGGAAAGGTGTCTCTGCTCTGGAAGGGGGTTGGAATGAGATGATCTTCCAACCCAAAGCATTCTATCATTCTATGATTTGCCTAAGTCCTGTTGTCTTTGGATACAGTCAGTGACCCACTGATAAAACTGAAGGGATTTGGAGATAGGGATCAATAGCCCAAGGCTGCTGCCCACCACAAATTCTGTGAATTAAGAGTGGTAGGTGTTGGAAGTGAACATATCACAAACAGTCATAGCTGAAATTTTTCCACATGTTTATGAGCATTTGCAAGTCACTTTTATGGAATAAACAAGTAAATAGCAGCACAGAGTGCTGTTTCTAGAGAATTTACCAGTTGGAGAAGGACCAAAACCTGCAGAGAAGTTCCTTTGTGATAAGATAATCATCTTGAGGCTGGTGAGTAGTCCCCTGCCAGTGTGCTGCCATTCAATTAATAAAGGTGCTCTGCTAGAGATTAACTGTCTTGATCTGTACATCCATCCAGCAAAGAGATGGTCTTGGTAGTGTTCACCTGATGGGTGGCCCAAGATAAATGTGCTCTCTGTGTTATTTTAACAGTCCCTCTTCATGAGTCAGTACCCTGGCATCTGCTCCCAAACTGTTCCCATCCTGTTCAGAAAACTGACCTGCATATAGATTGGTCTTAATGATCAAATGTTTAAAAATTCATTGCACAAGAACAGCTGAAAGCAGTTGATTGGTTTGAACTTTATTGTATGCACCTTGATTCCCAGATCTGCAGTAAAGGGGAAGGTCAGCTGGTAAACATTTGAGCATTTAAAAATAAAAAGGGATGGATTTCCCACTACTCGAGCCTTTTATGTTCAGCCTCAGTACAGACCTGGATGTACTGAGGTATTTCTCATGTGTATGATTTAAATCCACCTGGACACTGTGGGCCACATCTTCCCTCAGCTGGTGTAAATCAGCATAGTCCCTTTGAAGTTAATGAAGAAAAGCCAACTTTCCACCAGCTGAGGATCTGGCCCAGTGTTACTGTAACTTATTATTTCAAGAATCCACAGATATTCCTGAGAAATAGCAGAGTATTTAGAAAGACAAAGTCCTGACCTGATTATTCTAAAAGCACAGTCTTTCAAGACATTAATTGCCCCAAATTCCCTGTGACAAGCAGAGCTGGAAATCTCAGTATGGGGTCAAACTTAAAGTTATACATAAGGGCTCAGAGAGAATAATATACCAAGAGAAATCAAAATTAATGTTAATATGCTCCCCTCTTCTTGATGGTCCTTCTTTATTTTATTTTAGACATAATCTTCAAATATATTTTAATTTTTATTCTGATTATAATATTGCAAAATCAAAACCATTTTTATTCAGTATCATTAAATGGTGGCAGAGTGCAAAAAGTAGCAAGTACTCTCTTCTTTTTATCAAAGTATTTGCCATATTTAAGAACCCTAGTAAGAGCAAACCTGTCACAGACCAGATTTTTAGGTAGATTGCGCATGAAAATTTTGTATGGATTCGTGATCAAGGAGCCAAGGAACAGGAGGTGGGCAGTAACAGCAATGGAAAGAGGATTTGCCTTTTGGGAACCTGTTTGTTTTTCCTTGAGTTGCCTTTACCGTAGGTGGGAGATACCCTGCATTACCTGACCAGAGGAGGCGGCTGTGTGATAGCAAATTGCTCAGTGCTGCTGTGAATCAGTAAATAAATACAATGTGTTCCCCGAAGACATCTGCACTTTGTCAGGATAATTGGTCCAGGAGCATTAGGTGATGCCCATTACTCTGGCTTTGATCCCACTGCCCTGGTGTGCATTTTTCTCTTAAGTCATGAGAACAAGCCTAAATCAAGACATGCCTTAGGACACCACAGTCATGGCACCCAACCCATGGGGACAGAGGGATCTGCCCCAAAAGGGGTAAACCCCACAGTGCTCTCCTGCTTTGGCCGTGGGGAACATGAACCAGGTGTAACAGCACCTCTTCACGCACGTGTCGGGGTACATATGGGACCAGTCCTTAGAGGCTCCTGAACACAAGACCTTCTCAGTCCCCATTTCAGCTCTTGCAGCAGGATTTCTCCAACAGCAGGCACAGAACTTTCACTAACTCCACTCCCAAGCAACGCTCGGGACAAAACTTTTTAACTTTTTGTCTGCAAAGTCCAGGTCAGTTCTTAACAGCTTGAGCTCCAGGATTTATTATTCCTGTCTTCTAACAAATACGTGAAATTCACTTTAGTTTAAATCATTCAAGCATGGCAACTCTAATAATGATGTTTTAATAGCGTCTACAGTGCTAAAGTTTTTTGAAATCTGATATCTGAGGCTAGCTAATATAAGCAGTATCATCCCCTTTTTAATAAAAGTGTTGCTCTAATAGGAAACTCAGTTGTACTTTACTGATAAAGACTAATGATTTTAAACATGACTTATTCCTCCTGTATTTGTGATTTTCATTTTAACCAAGATTCCTCTGTTGTTTCAGCACACAAGCAGTAATGTTCTGCCATCTAAGTACATTTTGCTCACCTCAGAGAATTTAGGTAACTAATTATCCAGAACTACTGAGGCGGTTACTGTTTGCTTCCTGTTCTATTGCATAGCAATATAAGTTTTCTGTAATGGAACAAAAATAATCCAAATTCTTTGCTCTGTATTCCAAGAGCTCCCTTTTAAAATGCTTGGTTCTGTTGCCTGCAAATTTTTTTGTAACGAGGACTCTGGATCAGCTTAACAAGGTTAACATTGTTTTGGGGGTTGCAGATGTGGACTTTACATAGTTTTTAATGAAATCAAGCCCAAAAGAGGCTCAATAAACAAATGACAATGTTTGGAAAAGAGAGGAACTCATTTCCTTTGATAGGGTGCAGGGAATTTAACCAATCTGTGTTTATAATTACTGTCTGGTTTAGTTAGTGCGAAAGAATCTACTTGTTACCAATTTATAAATAAACAAACTAGACCTGCTTTTTCCCATTCTGCAGCAGTCTTCTTAGAGTTTGTTTTCTTTTTATTTGACTACAGAGCACTTACTGTATGTTTAATACTCAAATTGTTTGGGGTTGTTTTTTTTTTTGTCTCCTTTAAATATATACCACTACTTCTGAACTTCTGGATTATTTGGCAAAATTTGCACCTTGTCATTATATTTTCTATGAAATACTTTTACTCTATCAAAATGATCATTGTTAGTTAAAAATAGTCAGGGGGGTGGAGGGGTGGGAGGGGAGAAATCTGTTGTCCACATTTTGATCCTTGGTAATTTACCAAAGATATCATTTTTCTTGGCAGTCTTCTGTATAGGCTAAGTTGCTACTGCTTAGTTAATTGTAAACCAAAATCAAATTAACAGTCTTTGAAGGTTTTGGCTGCTACAAATGTGGAATTTTAAGCAAATTAAAAATCCAACATTTGGACTGCCTAAAATGACACAATTTGCTGTCGTGGAAATTAGAGTCTAAATTTTCACTTACACAGAGTTGCAGACACTTTAATAGATCTAGTTTTTGTATAGCTCTTTGAATCTGTATTCATGATTTATTATTCTTTTTGCTTTTTAATTCTTCCCATGAAATATGCAGATTTCATTTTAAAATCTTTCTATTTATTTGGAAATGCAGGTTCATTTCAACTTTGCATCAGCCATAATTAGCTTTAAGTTTTTTTTTTTCATTTATATGGAAGAAAGTAATTAAAATTGCAATTTCTTGCTCTCTAACAGTAGTCACAGAGGTACAGCATTATTTAGCAAGTGACTGGTTTTGTTCCCTTGCGTAACTCTATGTTTTTATGATTTTGTGAATTCTTTGTAGTTACCACCAGTTTCATCTTTTTTAACTGGGATGTGAGTTTACCTTTGTTTTGGAAACTGTATAAATCTATCAGGAAATTCTGAAAAATCAATAAACTAATTTTATCGTTAGAGATATGTAAAGCAGTAAGCACTTTCCAGATGTGGCTGGGGATAGAAGCAAAGAAAACTGCTCTGTTCTAGGAGAGAAAAAACTGTTGACATTTCTTTGAAGTATAATCTCTTTTGTTTATTTGGGTTTTAATAGCTTCCAGCAGTTAGCTGCATATTTTTAAACTGATGTTGCTTGCATACTTATTTTCTAAGGTTTGTGAGTGGCATTCATTGACTGCCATATGTTTAAAGGCTAACCTGGATGTTGATGAATGAATGAGATTGATGAGGAGAAGGGAATTCTAACTAAAGATGGACTCAAACTAAAATTCTTGATCCACACATTACCTGAACTCTGAAGGTATTTGAAATTCAAACAACCAATGCCGGATTTCACAAAAGTCTATTTCATTTCTGACTTCATTGCTGCTTATTCAGGATTCTGGCTGCTTAGCAAGAATTAAAATACCTAGGTAGGGAGTCTAACACTTTCTGTCCAATGTTATAAATCTCCATTTTTCTCCAAGCAGAAATTCTCCCTGTCAAAACACTGCCTGGAAAGTAGTCAATTGTACAGTGTCATGGGACTTTTATGCCACTGTACTTTCCTAAAGGTCTTATCAAACATGTCCTTGGCCTTCCCTCCACCCTGGACTAGGGAGCATTTCCACTTGGAATCTGGATGCTGCTCATTGATTCATTCATGACTTTAACTAGGATCTTAAAATAATGTTCTCACTTCCCTGTGCCCAAATTGCTAGAATATTACAGAAGAACAACTTTGTTGATAGATCATTGGAGAGTAGGATTTGTGAATAAAACCTTTCTCTGACGTCTTGTACTTTGGTGGAGCATGAGGCTTTTTCGCCTAATACACAAAATATTTTAGATATTTAACTCCACAGGTTTTGGTGTGAAATAGGTGCCTGTGTATCTTCTGGAAGGCTGGACCTTACAGTCCAGCACCTACCTGGGTCAATGGGAACCTTCCTACTCTGGATGAGGCCCATTGTCTCCACCTCCTTTAGCCCATCTGTAAAATGGGAGTAGAAATACTTATCTAAATCCATAATGAGATTTCAAACTATTGGTCTGGAAAGTGCTACAGAAGTGTGAAACCCTAATGAAGAGGAGAGCAATTATTCCAAATGTATCCATTTGCAGCGTAAGAGTTTTTAAAGAAGTCATTATGATTTCTTAGTATAAATGTACCTATTCAGAAGAATGCCTTTACAAATCATTTATTACTGTAATAACAGCTATTTTGAGCTGAGATATCAGGGTACAATCCAAAGCCCATTAAAGTCAGTGGAAAGATTCCTACAGATGCTAGTGTGTTTTATGTCTGTCTT
Organism: Eulacestoma nigropectus; assembly: GCA_013397775.1. Lineage (NCBI taxonomy): Eukaryota > Metazoa > Chordata > Aves > Passeriformes > Eulacestoma > Eulacestoma nigropectus. The sequence goes on from VZTE01000186.1 coordinate 823,986, forward strand.
TAAGCACATGCTTAATATTAAAGTCAAGGAGACTTAAGTGTCTACCAGAAGTTAAGTATTGAAACAGGCCCTAGTCCTTTGTCTCATCCCGGGCAAAAATGTTTCTTGAATGAGGCTTCCTAAGGAAAAGTAAATCAACCACCCCAAAATTTTCACTTCTTGAATGTGAAGCTTTGGTGCACAAGGTAAATACTCTCACTGCTGGGAGTACAAGCATGGAGCTGGCATTGTACCTTGTAACTTATTGGTCCAGCAAATATGTGCAGCATATTAAATATTAAATGGGTTATTAAAAATTATTCATGTGACGAGCAAATTTAACACACAAATCATTAGAGCTGGTCTAAGTGGCTGAAAAGGAGTTGACATTGAAAAATGAATATTTTGGAAAGTAAGTGGAAACTTAAAAAAACCTCAAAACACAACTATATATGAGCTCTTGACATTTCCTAATGATTTATGTAACATACTGTATGAGAATACAATTTAATTTTATTTCAGATGCACTGTTGGCTGTTGCCAAACTCCAGTAAACAGTAAGCATTTCATATTGAGCAGCTTATTTTTTTTTTTTATACAAATAAATAAGATTGAAACAAACTGGCCACTCAGCCCAATCAATTTTTTTTTATTATTTAGAAGGATGTGATTGGCTATGAAATGTTTTGTGTGGAAAACATCTCTTTATATCATTTCAGTGCCACATTTCAAGAAAGTTTGTAATTGTCCTACGTACTTTTAAAAGTACAAACACTAATTATGTCTGGTTTGATACATTTTAGTGCTCTTGGAGTTCTACAAATTAATAGTCGGGAAGCTCAGCAAATTATCTTTCATTTTGTTCCCGGATTGAAATTCATCTCTAAACAATGCTCCTTACACATTAGTAATAAAATTATTCTAAATGATGCTACTTTAACAGTTGCTCTAGCTACATATTAAGATTTGTTCTGTTATTCATGTGTTTTCCATCAAGGAAGTCTGTGGTTACCTTCCTGATTCTGCTGGACTGGAAAAACATAGCTAATATGGTGTGATCTGGAGAAAGCTTTGATGCAGGGGCTTTACAAATAAACCTCCAGATGCCATATGGTTTACATTCATCTCTCAATTTATTTCCTATAAATGTCTATTGAATATTCCATTGAACCAACACATGTGAAACTAGAGCTGGAAAAGAGAGCGAGGTATAGAATGCTTTGTGGCAGCATGTGATTATCATATTTCTTTTCCAATATTGCTACCAGCCTTAAACGCACGGTAAATTAGTCAAATGCCAAAGTTCTCAGAGCTAGGGTGGAAAATAAAGAAACAATATTTTAAACCTTACAAAAACAAACACTCCTTTCTCGCATGTTGTAATGTATCTTTCACACCAGAGCTGGTTCTCCTCTGCACTAAAGCTGACTTGTGTGTTTGGTTTCTGTCACTAGAAAACTAAAGTCCAAGGGAGCTCTATGGGAAAGAAAACACTGCTAAAATTTTGCAAAGAAAAAATAAATTAAGGATAAGAAGGTTAGATGTAAATTTGGGGGCGATTAACTAATAACTTTGTATCAGAGATGTCCGTCCTTCTTAGTTTCTCTTCTTTCTGAAGTCAGGCAGCATAACTTAAACACATCAAACTAGAACATCTCAGTCAATGGGCCTTTCTTAGGGCTGCATTTACTCAAAAAGAACTCCACTTCTCCAAACGTTCCTCGTGGTAGAGGTGACATCACCAAAAGGAACTCTATGTACTATTTGGAGCTTCTCTTATCTCTGTTAGCCTCCATGCACAAGTCCCTCAGCCTCAGCTCAAGGCTCTTGGCTACTGGAAGTTATATCTGCAAAATTACCCATTTGGGTACAGATGAGGAAAAAAGCTTCTGTTGAGATGGACTAATTTGTTTTACAGAGCTAAACTTTTCCATAACCCAGCCTTAACGAACTTACCAGCTCGGACTTCTAGTTTATGTTGATCAAAGGAACGTATTTCTGTGCAGCTTATAGAGGAGCTTCCCTCTCCCTCCAAGACAAGTTGGTTTGCATTTATCCATGCTTCTGTCTGAGACAGAATGCAAATTTCTCACCTACCCAGACTGTCTACATAAGGCTGAAAACCCACTTAAGACCTGCTTATGCCTTACCAGGCTTATTAGCTCAAATACCATAGGCAGGAAATCTTTCCCCTTAACTCATTTTAACTAAGAATTTTTCTGGAGGAGTCAGTACAGCATTTAGTCTGTGCTGGTCCTCTATATGTAATTTTATTTTAGCCAAGAAACCTTGAATAAGTGAATCTTCAGATCACTGACCAACATATTAGAAAATTACTGTTATTCATCTGTCTTTACGATACCAGATTGAAAAGCTCCAGTCAGCAGCAGAAAGTCCTATTCATTGCAGCTGAAAAACAGGCTTTGTTATAATGTGAGTGTCATAAATAGCAAAAACAGTTAGGAAAGCAACCAAATCCACAGATGAAAAATAAGGTAACTAAATTTTTTACTCCATGCATCATCCTTTTGTGTTCCACTGAGACTAGAGCTGGGAAATCCTATATTTGACATACTAAACTTTGATGTCTTCTACAGCGATGCTACTCAGATATGTTTGATTGAAGAGATGAATGGAAAAAAATCTCTTTATTTATCCTCAACCATAAAAGATGTTAGAGACCCTTTTCATGTATTTTCCATGTTATTATTATTACTATCATTATTATTATTATTATTATTATTATTATTATTATTATTATTATTACAAACAGAAACTGCCAGATGCTGCTGGGCAGAAATCTTTAGAGCTTCCTTTGAGAAATAAGATGTTGGATTATTAAAATTAAAAAGTCCAGAAAATTAGACTCCTACATAGTCACAATGGCCATGCATAGGTTCTGACAAGAGTATTGAATTGCTAAGATATTTGTCAAAACAACTTGCATGTAAGAGAAAAACAAACTGCTGGCAAGCAAATTATATTATGTACCAGTGTGGAAATATCAATCCCTTCCTATTCAACTCCAAGAGCAATAAAAAGGGACTTTTTACTGTTCCCATGTACAGTAAATGTAATAATTTTCATTTTTGTGAAGTGTTATCATTTCAACTAAATTTCCTCAGTGACTCACCACAGTTTCTTTTCTTGGCAGTTTGTTACTACACTGTCCTCTTGGATGAAAAAAAAAAAAACATAAAAGAAAGCTTTCAGGATAGGATAGGATAGGATAGGATGGAGATTTTTCAATGTAGTAAGTAAAAAACAAGTTTTGACTTATCTTTACATGTCCCATCAGTTTTTAGTGGAATGAAGTAGGACTGCGAGGGGGTAAGCCCTCTTCATGCCACCTGCCAGCTTCCCTGTTCCTGCCTCTCAAGATCTCATTTTGGACAGAATTTCCTTCTATTTTTTTCTTTAGATATTAAAGTACTGAATAGCTCCCAAATACACCAGCAGCATGACATGTTATTTTTTCAAAATACTCTCTTACCAAGTACCAAGGGACTCCTGGAACAAGCACATCAAAACCCAAGGATCTAAACCCAAGTCTTCTCTTCCTCTGGCTTCCTATCTCCCAGCTGTATGATCCCACATGGCCTCTTGACTGGCACATTTATTTCAATCCCAAAATGTTCCTTGTCTGTTCCCTACCTTTCCAGCTCCAAATGTCTGGGTAGCAAAGCTATTTAAAAATACTGCTCCTGTTTGTTCTCACCTTTATTTTCTTCCTAAAGCAAATTCCTGCTGCAGTTCCCATGCACTGAGCAGCTGGGAATGAGAAACCATCCCAAAAGGTTGGGTGGAGCCATGGTTTTTGTGCGGGTGTCCCCAGGTGGATGTGTCTCCTACATCCAGGTGAGTGAGGAGGATGACAAGTCAGTGATGCCGTGGCTTTGCTTGCCTGCCTTCACCCCAGTGGAGATGCCTTGCATTGACGAGGGGGTTGTGCCCAGTTCTGGTGTGTCTCATGAAATCCACTTCAGGCCTGAAGGCATAACCAAGCAAATTGGGTTACAGCATTATAAATAAAGCTAACAATTTCCACAAAAAGCCCATGTTTCTGCCCAAAGCAGTGCTGTTCAGTTTCGGGTTTTTTTTGAACTTGTGCAGTATTGGGCAGGATGCGACTGGGAGACAGCGCTGAAGTAACGTGATAGAAAGGCTGTGCATGTGGAACAACAACCACACAGATAATGCTGCTAAAAACAAGGCTTTCTTATCAAACTAAGCTTAAATAAGTTTGACTTGTGCAGAGCCCCGAGGTCATTCTGGCCTTCAGTGTGGGTGATTTTTACCTCTCCCACGATCAACACTGCTGCCCTCCTTGGCCAGGAGTCTCTCTCCATCACTGTGAAGTTTCCAGGGCAGAAGTGCTCTGGTATTTCCTGAGCTGTCGCTCGGTTTCAGCAACGCTGCAGCTGTTGCGTAAGTTTGTACCTCTTGTTTTGTACCTCCTAGGGCTCAGTCGTGTCTGCTGCTTAGAAATAATTACATGGGTTATAAATGCTTTCTTACATTCTTCCATGACGATCAGCCAAGTCCTCATATTCAGCTGGTATAATAAAGCCATTCTAGGTATTTTCTCGTACATGATCAAGGTTTTCAGACGCATTCTTCTACGATGGGTCTGCTGCTTTGTCCTAGGTGGAGCCTGCCAAAGATCTCTTCCCAGAATGATCTTATTCACCAGAAGCAGCATGGAACAAACTCTCCAGCCTGCTAGGAACTGGGCGCTCACCCAGAGAGTTTCCTTAGCCAGTGTCAAGGAAAAACATCCCGGGGTCATTCCCCGCAGTACCCATTAGACACATGGCTACGGGAAGAGCCTCTTTGTTTGCTTCAGCCCTTAGGAATGGGAAGGGTGAGCACAGAGATGTCTCCTGCCTCTCGGAGACATGGAGAAAGGTGGCACTGTGCCCAAGGTAGAGATCTGGGGAGAGAAAGGAGCAGTCTCTCTCTTGACACTAGGCAGATGGGGAGGAAGAAGCAGAATTTTTTTTGCTAAGCTTGCAAATTCAGATAGGATTTGCACTCTTACCTGCCTCTTCCATCACTTAGCCCAACACTTTACTCTCAAAGATCCCAACTAGCTGTTGCTTAAGAGTAGAAGCACTAAAATTCAGGCTACATTAAGCCTCTCAAAGTTTGGCATATCCCAAAGTTGTCAGTTTTCACAGAGTTTGTCAGTCCAGGGTCTATCTTCTGCAGATACTGGTTTCCACAAGTCACATTTCTTCTGCTCATCTGGCCTGTGGAGCCAGCTATGAAATCTCAGACAATGGCAGATGGGAACAGGTAAAAGGAAGGGAGATGGTGGTCATAGCCATGTCCACCAAACTCTTGTATTGTTTTCAGCTTTAATTCATTACACAGCTGAAAGAATATCTCCTTCTGGGCTTCTGGGATTAGAGACTACTTTTTTACTCTTGTGAAGCTCACTCTGGAATTAATTGGCTATCACAACCTGTCTACTCTGCTGTTCAAATCTTCCTTGCCTTCCATGACTCCAAGCTTTAACAAATAACTAGTCCATGAAAATCTGGTCACTGCAGGAGAAGGGAGGAAGTCTGTACACTTTGAAGCAATATTTATGCTGAAAGGTGGGACGTGCTCTGAGAGTACTGTGAATTCATCTGTACAGGATGATTCATGCTCAGGATGCTACTAACTACCAGGGAAAATACCAGAACTTTAACTATATCTGGTACCTATTTTGGGGGAGAAAGGTAGGGGGTGGAAGGAATTAATGTTTGTCTTCTTCTTCCATCTTGAAAGGAAGGGCTTGAATGTTTCACTTCAGGCCTGTGGTTCCTGAGTAGAGGTCACTTTGTAGCCCAAATTGAATCATCTCTCTTCCTGAAAATGGTGGGACTTGAATGACAGCTCCTGTTAACTGGCTAATTCTTGGCATCTCTTGAGCTCCAGCCTGATGGATTTAAGAGGAACCACAAACATAACCTCAGTGTTGTAGGTTGTGCTCTGTGGCAGAGCACCTATGTCTGTGCAACAGTGGGCACCTAAATACCCCTTGTAGGGAGATTTGGGTCTGTGCAGTAGAGATTCTGCAAAGAAAGCTGACAGCACAAAACTCTTCACAGGTACAACATAGCCTCCTCTTCCTCTTGCAGGCAAGCATTTCCAATGACCAGTACAGACAAGAGGAGGAGCCAAAGTTTCACTTGGTGTTCACATCAGATCAGACTGAACCACTGTGACAGACTTACCAGAAAGCATCACTCATGGGGAATTTGTAAAAGTGCTAATTTTTCTATATTTGCATTTTCATTTCAGTGCTAATTGAAGGGAAGGGATAATACTTGGTCAGCAGAAACAGGAGTTGTCTCTCTGAACACACAGCCAGACAGATCTGATGAGGAGGACACAACGTATTTATACAGACCTTTTTCAAAGTGGAACCACACTTTAAATATTAATTTTCACTGGCATGCAAAATGCTGATATCTACAGTCAATTATGTCACTGCTTTATTATTTTATTTTTTAAATAGATTTTCTACATGACAGGGTAGATCCTTAGTTCTCAGCCAAGAGAACCATCTCAGTAACATGCAATGAACTTGTGGGTTTGACTGAAATCCAGCTGGAGCATAAATTTCAAATCCAATTAATTGTAAGCAATATCTTTAAGACATTTGAAGAACTGTATCTTGCTTAAAATTTTCTAGTCTGTAATACATATACATTATATACAATAGTGCATATTTATATATACACACAGGAGACATAGATATATGTATATATACACCAGTTACAGTACTATATACAAAATTTTTGAACTTGAATGAAAACTTTGTGAGTTTTAGGGAAGTGTATTAGACTCTGCCTGCTCACATGATAAACTCATGGTATGGCAGTTATATAGTTCAAGTGTTCTGTACTCCCAGTATTCATCTAATATTTTATAATAATTACCATAAAACATCCTGTTATAGGGTTGGATTCAAATGTCCAAACTGGGATAAGTCAGGACTAGCCATGCCCATTCACTTTGGCCCATGAGCTGCTGGTAGTTGCCTTATGCAGTTTTGAATTTTACAGTATCAAAGACAGGACCTGCAGTCACAAAAAATTAACTGTTTTTTCTTTACCAAACTAACCCCACACCCTTGCTGTCCCATGAGGCAAATACTGCACATGAAGATTACTCCAGAAATTCTTGCCTCTGATACAGTCAGGCACAGGGACTGAGTGAGGAACCAAAGGCTCACAGCCACCCAAAATGCTTGTAAATCCTCAGATTTAGGATTCAGCTAACATTGTGGTCACCATTGAGACTGGCAATGGCAGTGTTGCCTTGCTGTGCCTTTAATTTCCGATCCATCAGTCTGGATTTCCAGTGCAATTTAGTTGCCTTTGTACCGAGATAAGCAATTTGTTTTATCTTTGCAAGAATGGTTGTCCTGGACTTCCCTAGTGCTCGTCCCAAGGGTGATGACACATTCATATGACATCTGAAACAATGTATGCAAGATTACCTGACCACAATTTATCGGGAAAGTGGATGAAAAATGCTTTCATTTAACTGATTAACATTTAATTAACATTGTTAATTAACATTGATTTTAACTTTTTCAGCTGAAGTGTAACACTTAACACTGACCTTAACTTTTAAAATCAGAGCTAGGTGCTAAGAAAGCTTGGAGAAAACCATGATTGATATTATGCATTATAATCTAGCTGTATGAGATCTGTGGTGAAGTTATGGAGTAATGTGCATTGTACCATATAAAAGTCTAATGATAGTTAATGTTAGTTAATTAAGATGAACACTGAATGGTATTACCCTGTCTCATATGAGTATTAACATCGTATTAGAGTCTAACAAAATATTATTGTAGTTAAAACCACATATACTGACTAGTCTAGATTCTCCTGAAATGAATTCTGAATCCGATTAAACTGCCTCTTTCAAAACCATATGATGCTCCTGGATCTCAACACAGCAAATAGGAAAACAGGGCTATAGTCTAATACAACATATGGGTCTTCTTTATTAAGTAAAAACAAAAAGAAAAGTTTGTACTTATGTTCAGGAGTTCTAGGACCATGGAGCAGAGATCTCTATTGCAGAAAAATGCATTAGATTATCCTGCTCATAAGCTTAGCATGCTCCATTTTCAACTGATAAGGTTTTTCTTCTGCCTTTTCACATCCTCCCATCCTGAACTCCTCCTAATGAGCCGTTAATCCAGAACGACATTTCTACTGAGATATATAAAAGATACAATCAGCACTGCTCCAGATCCCGGGACAGCCCTGTGCATCTTCCCTGATCACAGAGTATCATCAGCGTGCTCCTGCCTTGCCCCCCGACCATGACAGGGATGAACTGAGCATTTAGCTTTCTGTACTCTCGCGTGTATTTAGCTACAAGAACTTACAGCCCCTTGAAGGGGGCTCAAACCACTGATGGGTACATCATATACTACTGAGGCAGATCAAAAAGGGCCTCTGATCTCTATCCAGTCTTGTGTTGGAGACATCCCTGCACACACAAACAAGTGGCACAGGTATAGATGGGATGAATGGAGTGCAGGGCATCAATTAGAGGTTCATGGTCTCAGGCAAAAAGCAGTATCTAAAGAGAAGAAATATGCAGAAATGCAAGTGTGCATATATCCTTTAAGCACATGAATATACATGTGATATTAAATGTGAGAAGGATTTAAAGAGACCGTATTGTACCTTTAATTAGCAGGTGGTGCTTCTTAGCATTGTAAAAGAGATGAGCCCTGTTAAGTGATCTGGAGACAAGTATAATGACTTCAGCGCTCGGGTTATGAAGGGCATTTCTATAAAGAGAGGAGTAGTATTAAACAGCCAGACTCTCCATACAGTCATATTTATTCTCCATAGTCTTATCAGCAGAGCCAGGTGGTCACAGGTTGGTCAGTGCAGCTGTGGAAGTAAAGCAAGGACCGAATTTCCCAAAGAAAATTCATATTGCAGGAGCCTGCGGAAAGAGAAGTGTAAGAGGAGGTAGGTGTGAGAGAGAGCAAAATTCAGGCTGGCTGGAGCAAAAGGGGAAAGCAAAGAGCAGCTTCATGAGGTCAGACTGTATTTGGAAAGGAAGTTGAGGTCCATGGATGACAGGCAAAGCTTATTTCTTTCTGTTTTCCTTCTGAGCCAGTCTCAATGTCTGATGATTTTTTCTTCAGTGCCTTTCATTTTCGTGGCCATTTCTGGCTTCTCTTTGACTCCAGACAGTTTGAGATGTGTTGCAAATGTTGCTGAAATATGTTTGGCCAAAAATGAAATTGCCATTACAGTTCTAAGAATATTCTTAACTCCAGGAGGAATGGGTGCTTTCTCCTGTGTGGTAGGTGGCAAAGAGAAAACTTTGTTTATGCTTTCACAAAATTGAGAAAACCAGGGATTTATGTCTTGTCAGGAAGGTGGCACCGCCAGCATCACAAAATCTTTCTGCCACACAATGGCATCTACATTTCTCTCACCATGACCATGTGCTGAAGGCCACAAGAAGCCTTTCATGGCTTTTTATGCATGGAATAGAGAATTTCAGAAACAGAAGTTGCATCAGTTTTGAACATGTTTGTGTCAAGTGAAGCTTCACAGTAAGAAAAGACAACTGGTTCTTTAATGCATTACAGCAATGTCCATGTGAGGTCCTGTCAGCTCTTGCCTCCTCAGACTGTCCTTTGGTGAGATTTTTGAATGGCACTGCACAGGACCCAGGTGCTATGCTACAGAAGATAATATTCTGAGGGTAGCATCTGACCCTTCTGAGAGCTCCAAAGGCAATTGTGTCAATAACTTTGCATTTGCCTGTGGGGCTCTCTCATAATTAGGCTATTCATGAGCTATGGGGGTTGCTTTCTACTTGTGCATGTTTTTTCCCCCTTTGACTTATCTTTGATTCCTAGGAATTTATGCACTTTTATTTGCTTCAGGATCCGGTAATGTACAAATCTGTCTTTAAGATCTGCAGTGCATGCATTTGCCCCATGGGATGTCTCCCTGGGCCCATATTTGTTTTTTGTGTGTAAATATGCACAGTGGCCTCACTGCTGCTCACACATCAGAAGGGATCACACTGAGGTGACTGATTATGAATCAAAATTAAAACCACCAATTGGCATTAAAGGTCACATCTTTATTAGAATTATTCCTCCAAATACAATTATCTACATACCAATCTGTGGGGAGGAGGAATGGAGGGTTTCTGTGAGTCTGATCCCATCCTGACCCAACTTACACCAACAGCGTGTCATTGTCTTGAACAGAGCTTCTTCCAGCTGGAGGTAGAAACACAACTCATCTTCCACAGCCTCACTTCTCCCAAGGGCAACACAAACAAAGGAAAGAACATATTAAGACTCCCGGTCTTAAGGTAAATAGGTTTGTTTCCTTTTTCTTTCTTTTTTCCCCCTATTCTGCTTATGAGTGATTTCATTCCTTACCCCATCGGGCGAAGTTCCATCAATACACTTGCTGTGGATGGGCTGCATTTCCACGGCAGTCACTCAGTAAAGCGATAGGGTGATGCACTGAAGAGAGCAGGCAAAAAAAAAAAACAAAAAACAAGTCAGTGGGATCAGTCTGATGAGTTCAAGAGGTTATTTGTGCCAACTGGTTACCAGGAAGGCTTAATCCTCAGGGGCTGCACGCAAACTATGGTAAATGAAATCAAAGGTGGAAACATGCATAAGAATTTGAAAAGCAACTGAGCATCAACTTTAAAAAGTGAAGGGAAAGATCAAGTAGAAAGAAAATGTGTAGGCCATTCACTGGGGATATGAAGTAGAAAGCACTGGTGAGCCCTTTACTCGATGAAGTGTAAGAGTGAAGCACAGGCACTGCTTCACCTGCCTCCAAAGTGACCAGCACTGCTTGCTGCCAGAGACAGTCTGAGGTTGCACAGACCCTTGTGCAGATTATTTATGTTGCAGAAACAGGTTTGTTGAAGTTTATGTATATAATAATCTTTATCAGACCAGCAGATGTGGTTATCTAGGTTCTTCTTCAGAGCTGAAACGGAAGCAGCAAACCTGCATGTGTCCAAAAAACAGGTCAATGATTTTAAAATATACCAATTGATCTAATAAAAGGCATTACTTCTCCCAGCAAACCCTTCCTTGAGAACATTTATGGTAGCTCTTATATTCCTGTAACTGAGGGCTTTAAACAATTTTAAAAACATTTTAAAACTAGATAGCATCACATCTTCTTTATTTGGAAGTTAATTATTATTTTTTATCATCTTTAAAATGTGAGGAAACACAATTGAATGGACTCTTAACCAAGATAAAATAGGATGTCTGGAGGAGAAATCAGTCCTGGACCTTCTCCTCAGCCACAGCCCTATCATATGAAGGGGTAAGCCAAATGTCTCTCCAGAAGTGAGTTTTTCTTTATGCCTCAGGAGTTAACAGCGGAAGGAACACATTAAGGGCCACATGATGAATTTGAAACTTTGTCCTCAGCATGGTGAAGTTAAAGTAGCACAAAACTGCCTGTATGGAATGGAGTGAAAATTTGCGGTGTTCTTGATGCATAATTGCACTTCATTCTTAGATGAGAATTATGATGTTAATTTTAGAGGTTTAAAAAAAGAAGGAAATTTTAATTATCATACTTAATGGACACATATTATTCAGCGATCTGCAGCTTTTCTAGATGCTCTGTCATTTCTGACATCTGAAGACTAAATACACTGTCTCTCTCCCAGAGAGACACAGATACACAGGTAAACACTAAATGAGATACAGGTACCATGTTGCAATCTCTTCGCATTTATTTATTGATGGAAGAAACAAAGGGAGGGAAAAGATTGGGTTTTTCAGGATGGTTTGGAATGACTTTTCAAGTTGGTTCTCGAAAAAATATTTGCAAGCCTATAGTTTGTTAACTGAGTCTGTGCAAGCGGCTTGGCTTTCAAACTGTTACTCCTTATTGTCTGTCTGAAGTCATCTTTCTAACCACAGGGCTCCTAAGTAATGCAATTCCCAAAGCTAAATGCACATACTGTGTGTCTGCAGATCCTCATAATGAGAGTTGCTACCATGTGCAATACCATGTAAACACCTTTCTTCCTCCAGTTTCTAGAAAAATAAAAAAAGAAGGAGATAAAGTTCCTATTGGTACATTTCAAATGCAAGGAATGTGTCAAAAGTCTCCCGAGAAGTCGGGTTTCCTTTATGCCACAGCAACGAAGAAGCAAAATGTGTTTTCTTTCTTTCACTTTGTCAGAATGCAGCGCTAAAGTCTGGGGGTCAGGACCGGTGTCAAATAAACAACTTTACTGTTTTGAATTTTTTAAAGGTTGAAGCTCCAGATAAAACAACTGCCGTTTGCACACAATATGCCCTGTGATCACATGACATGATTGATGATAAGTCAAAACAAATTTTGTTTATTCAGCTTTAAAGTGAATGTGGTGTTCAGATTTTTCTGTGGTTTTGAGTGTTATTAGACAAACAAGGTGCACACATGGGATGTAGCAAAGGTAGAGGGCTGCTTCACCAACAACGCGTTTCCTTTCGGCACTGCTGCATCATCTGCAAAGCCACCCCGGGCTGGAGGCTTCCGGCCCCGCGGGGTGACTGCAGCGCTCCCAAAGCCTTGGCTGTGGTTTTGGCTGCCCTGCTCTCCCAGGAAGGCTGCGCACTGAGGCAGGAGGTCTTCCAGGCTTTGAAGTAGCCAGTAGGTGCAGCAAACATCAGGAATAAGGCAAAACGTTGCTTCTCTTACTGCAGTGCTCTGGCAGGCGCAGTGGTGTTGGAGCATCTGCTGTGGTGAGTCACCATGTAAAACATCACTTCACCCCACATCACTTCACCCCACATCACTTCACCCCACATCCCTTCCCACGGCCACTGCTCACACCAGGAACTGTGATGTCATGTTTGCCATGGAGCATCCCTCCTCTCCTCCCAGACTGGACGCTGCCCAGGCACCATTTTGGAGCTCTTCTTTAAAATGAAGGGTTCTTCCAGGAGCTGTTTTCCCACAGGGCTGTGTTTTCCACCCTTCCTCAGGCTGAGCAGTCTCTTCTTCGGAGTCGGGCATAAAATCATGGACACATGAAAGTGAGTTAATTCAGCTCCTCGTTGCTTCCCCTGGGGTGGTAGCCAGACCTCGTGGCAGTCAGTGGGACACCCACGCGTGATGGGATACCCCAAAGAGAGGCACAGCCATGTTATCTTTCCCGTAGTTGGAATTTGTATTTGTGTCCTCATATGTTATCTTTCCCGTAGTTGGAATTTGTATTTGTGTCCTCATCTGTGTGCAAGAAGAGCAGGGAGGAGGCCAGGGCACTTCGGATGGGAGGATTTTATTATGGTTTTACTGCTGGGCTAAAATAGCAGGTTGAACATATGAAGCGAAAAACATCGAAATGCACAGTTATTTCTCTTTTGCCTAAGAAGGCTGTGATATCTTTTTTCTTTAAAAAATCAAACTTTCTTATGATTATGCTTGAAAATAGGAGTAAGCTAAACTTACATCTTTCAAAGAGGAAATCCAAGGGGGTTTTTTTTCTATAGCAGTAGAGTTCAGCTGAAAGCAACAATTGTTTTCAATTTTTCTTACAGGAAATATCATACCAATTCATTGGGAAAATACAAATGAGGTCATTTTTTTGAGAGATTCAAAGATTCCCTGGAGAAATATCAGTAATTTCCTAACACCACTATCGTTTATCCCTGGCCTTTCTTAAACATATTTTTCAAGAATTCTTAGCATAGCCCCTTCCACTGAAACTCTTTCTGTTAGAATAAGATATTTGTTACAAATATTACTGCATATACTTAGATTTTATTTCGAAATCCTATATACAAAACTTATATATTGGGATATCATAAATAGCAAGCTACTGCATCATTAATATTTTTAAATTACATGTTTATTTGCAAAAAGAGTTAATGGTATTTAGATGGGAAAAAAAGTTGATGCCTAATTTCATCCCACTTAGTGTATTGTAATTATATGATTACCTATAGAAACTTCAGAGTAGGGGTTTGGAAAGATCAAAGTTAGTGAAAAGTCAGCATGTAATTAGTTTCTTGCTTTGCAGCATTAGGTAGAATTACTGCAAAGAGGCAAAACTATCATTTTATAGAGACCCTTAGGAGATTTATAATGACGGTAGACAAATATATGCATACAATATCAGTTGGTGTGCTAAAATTTAATTTTAGTGAGAAAATGTGGTTGAAGGTGATCACAATACATGGGGATGTTCTTATTTTAATATTGGTGGATGTTATTATTAGAGAATCATATCAAAAGATATGTCACCAGGGAGAAAATATCATTTATAAATCACTAATGAGTAGCAAACAGTGTTTAGCTTGGAGGTATAAGACATCTTTTCACAATGTGCATTCATGATCAAACACAAAAGATCAACTGGGGGAAAAAACGAACAGTAGATCTATATTTTATCTTTTAGTTCTTGGCAACATTTTTGATGGTTAAATGGGGTTACACAATGGATGCACTGAATCACACCCTCTCTATAAAGACAGAAAGAGCCTTTTTTATGTGCAACAAGGAGCTCATATTTTGGCCCCCAAATGTTGTTTTCTTTTAGAAAAATTCTTAATAGATAACATCCCAGTTTTAAGATGGTTTCTACTAAATATTTCAAGGTATTCAAGTCCCTTGTACCCTTCTATGTCACAAGCAGAGATAAAAAATGTTATGTTGGGTCCACCTGTGCACATGTGGAAGTTTAGAGGAATTTTACAAGAACTTCAGTGAGTTTATGATTGAACCTATTACATGAGAGAAGATATTTTCAAGACAGAGACCTCACAACATCATACAACACATCAGGACCACTTTTCCCACCCACATGACATGAATATGATTTTAGCATGGAATTGAAATGTGTAAGAAGGAACTTGTGGCTAAACATTTAAGAGCTAATGGAATAAACGAGAAGAGAGATAAAGCAAAAGCGTGTAGGTGAGGGATTGTCATGAGAGACAGTGAAAGGATTACAGTCAAGAAAGGAAAAGACAACAGAGAGGCTGAGATGAGAGTCAGGAGAAATAGCATGGAGAAGAAGGAAGAATTTGAGAGCAGATATGGAGTAAGAAATACCATAGTATTTCAAAGAACAGAGAAAAGAAAGTGGTGGTCAGTAGTGGCAGCATTTAAAGGTGGCATTTTATCTTTCTGGAAAACATTACTCATTACATATGCTAAAAAAGAAAAGAAAAAGAGGAAAGATGACAGCTTTTGCTGGTTACAAAAATTAATACTGATGAACTAGAGCAAAGAGCTGAGCCATTATCCTAAATTAATGCAGACCTGAAGGTCTGAGGGAAGACGGACTTATGTAAATAATTCAGATATTCATTTTAGTGCCTATAACTGTGAACAATTATTTCAGTATTGCTACTGTATTTGTCCAATACATGTGTACGGTATGATATGAGATTCATCATAAAGTATATAGCACATAAAAAGTTTATTTGTGGATAAAGCAGGGATTTTTACTGTTTTATTTCACATATATTAATTTGATCTAAATGTCTTGCTCTTTATTCTTTCTCCTTTATTAATGTCTCTTTTCATGCTGGAATAAATTATCGCTTGCTGCACTCATATAATAAAATAAGTAAATAGATATCAAGGATTCCAAAATTAAATTCTCCCTCAGAGCAGATCAGAAAGTGAAATATCTCGCGTTTGCCTCGTCTTGCAAAACAAAACGTAAATTTTGCATCTGCCCCTTTGGGGTTATTTTAATGGCCCTCAACTGGATCTGGAAAATATCCTTCATGAACCATTTTCCCAGCCACCTACACCTATTTGTAATGTCTGTAGGACAAACCAGTACAGGGAGGACACTCAGCCAGCATCCAGCCTCAGCGTGGAACAAAAGGATGCACACCCACTCACACATGGATCAGGCTGCAGCACCATGAGGTTGCTGTCACAGCGAGAGAGATTCTTAAACTAAGATTAACCTTGAAGCTCAAATGAGATAAAAACAAATAGAAATTTCTCCACAGGAATAAGAGCTTATTATAAAGGAAAGTATTTCATAACTTGCATAACTTTAATTAAGAAAAAAGGCTGGCAGGATATATTCTATCTCAGCAGCCATATGCTTAAATGTGTGCTCAGTGAGGTGCACAGAATGTGTTCACGTCTCATTATTAACTAAGTAGATCTGTGTGTGCAACTTCCTAGAAGTGCTGACAGTATCACTCATGCATTTGCATGATGCTCATCCTTTTGCCCATTATGGAGCATCATGTCTGCACCATACTGAGAGAGCCGAGCTGTGCTGGTGTAAGCTGAAGCAGATCCTGTAGCAGACCCAAGCGGTTGCAATGGGATTTCTGAGACAAAAAAAGTAGAGGTGGAAGGGGTAAATGAGTGGCTGAAGCAAAAGTTGAGAGTTCCTTTAGATAAGGAGGTATCTGAGTGGCCTTCTTCCAGTAAATGAAGCAGGCAGGAGAGTTTATGATAACAATCCATTGCTTCCAGACAAATTCAGGTCACCTTTCCAAGGAGCACTGTGGTTTTGAGAGGCTTAGAACTATCCAGGATTCCAGGTGCCCTTTGGAGCTGCAGCTGGGTCAAATGTTGTGACCTGAGTCTGCTGGAGATGTTATAGAGGATGCTGTTGGTGGGAAGTTTGCTGTGTTTTTTATTGAGGAAGTCTGCAAAGGTTTCCTCAGGGGTATCATCAGCCTCTGGTTGAACACTGAGACTGATAAAGGCGTAAGAAACTTGTATCTATTACTGAAATTACTCTGCATGCCAGGACCATC
Organism: Eulacestoma nigropectus; assembly: GCA_013397775.1. Classification (NCBI taxonomy): domain Eukaryota; kingdom Metazoa; phylum Chordata; class Aves; order Passeriformes; genus Eulacestoma; species Eulacestoma nigropectus. Next base: position 840,742 of record VZTE01000186.1, read on the forward strand.
TGCTGGAGTCATAGTCCTTGGTCTCTGAAGCAGTGAGGAAATACCCAATATTGAGTGAAGTTGTCTGTACATGCATCTTGGCATAGAGTAGTGTATAAAAGGGAACCTAGCTTAGGATTGACCCAATTTGGTTTAATTGGTCTCTGGAAAAGGGGAAGAATGGAGGAAGCAGAAGCAACTGAGTGACTGGTTTCTCTTTGTATAGATACACTGATCTTGAGCAACCTGGTACGGATCTAAGCTGCTGTCTTGCAGAGATCATGGCAAAGGGACACGCTGCCATGAGGTCAGTTAGCCTCAGCACATCCTCAGACACATCCCAGGCTGCCCATGGAAGCGTCTGATGAGATTTTTCCCTGTTAGAAATCAATGCAGACATAGGCGTGTTCTTGTCTGTATATAATCTGAAACTGCCCCAGTAAATTATATGATCCATATAGGGCTTGTAATGGAGGTTTCTTTGTTGATCCAGAGACCTTGCAAATAGAAAGGTGAATAATTATATGTACTCTGTCAATTACCTCACTTTGGATCAGCTGATAGTCTACATATGAATTCATAATGAATCCAGAATGAATCTTAGGCCTCTGAGTAAGCAGAGAAACATTACAGCCTGTACTTCACTAAAAATTTCCAAATTCATAGAAAAATTGAAGAGGAGGATGTTGTATGAGTACTACCTGCTAGAAACTGAAAGGTTAGAAGTGGTCCCAAAGTCTTGGACTTCCATTATCTTGGGGCTTGGGGCTCAGATACTCCAGCCAGCAGAAAGCACTGGAAGCATCCTCATTACCACTAGTGTGGCAGAAAACTCAGTAGCACAGAGGACTTGGGTTTGCCCTTCCATTGAGAACTGGTAAAAAAATACAACAGATTTTTCTAATAAAAGTGAAAAAATGAAAAAATTAAAGCTGAATAAACTCAGTAAACAGGGAGCTATGGAACCTTTCAAAGGCAGCCACTGGACGGGGATGCTGCATTTCCCCAGCTCTTGGAGCTGGATGACTGCTCCTTGTTTAAGATTTTCCCTGGAAAGTTTCATGAAGATGTTTCTCATTTAAAATTAGATATCCTTTCACCAAATCCTTGTCTGAGGGATCAAGAAGGAAAAACGTTTAGAGGCCAATAATGCAGCTAAAATATTCATACATTCCTACCATAACAGAAAGTTCCCTAATCACAACAGCTACATAAAGCTGTATGTTGTGTCATTTAGGACTGATCGTGGGATCTGGCATTCAGAGTCTGTCACCAGTTTAGAGAAGTCTGTCTCAATCAGTGTCACTGCTGGCCACAGCCGCCTGTGTAGGTTGCTGTCAATCCAGCTGTCTTTGTTTTAAAATGCTGTTTTGTTTGGGGTTTTTTTGTTTCTCTTTTCTAGGGCAACTACCACATCAATGTCAGGGTCTGATGTTGCCTCTTACTCATACATAAGAGAGATTCACACAGGCTGCTCATCAGTGGTTTAGGATATTTCCTTAGATGAAAGTACCCCTTTCTAACACTATTTCTCCAGGCTCCTGCAATGCTCAACAGAAAACTCGTCTTTGCCAAGTTATCCCGACTGTGAGTCTGAGCAGAGCAGCTGATGGCATATAAAAACCTCACTCATCCTGTATTCTCACCTTGCAAGCAGTAAAGTTTTCCTGTTAATACACAAAGTTTCAGCTGGTTTTGCTCTTTATTGCATTGTGCTGCAGCAGCAGTGACAATGCTTCTGGAGGGAGGTGGTAAGATTGGGAATGCCGCTATCTAAAGCAGACATTTAGAAATGGCTGGGCCTCCTGCTAAAGCTCTTTTGCACATCTGTTTTTTCTGTCCCCTGCCTTGCAGTGATGTGTCCCTGAGTAGTGGCTGTAGCCTTTGTCATCGGCTGGATGAAACTTATCCCCAAAGCAAAGGGAGAGCAGGTTATTAGTAAAGCTACACTGGTGCTTTCACGTTGGAATCACTGCAACAGAGCTGTGGATAAGAAGTACAAGACAACGGGGTGTAACTGGCGACTTAAATTTGATGTGTGTATTTTTCTTCCCCAACCTGGCACCTTTCCCTCCAATTTAGTTGCAGAACAGAGAGAGCCTTTCTGTTAGGTTGTCTTTGGCTGAGTGTGGAGCCTGGGGTGCACAGAATTGCAGGCACTTTCATGCTTACATTTTCTCTGTTGAGTTCAGTCATGCTGTGACAGCATTTGGTGGAGGTGTGGGTAAGCAGCAGCCATGGGTCGCAAGAAACCTGTATTTACTATCAAAAGCAGAACTGGGGACACTGCTTAAAAATAGGACAAAAACTTCATTACTGTCATTTACAAGAGACATGTTTTCTGATCTCCAACCCATGCCATACAGGCAAGGTGGCTCAGCCCTATCACTGAGTCTTATATCTCCCATTGTTATTTCCATGCTGCCATTTTGGGCAGAGGAACGAGTTCAGACAAAATAAAAATTGACCTCTGGCCGTTGCTTTGACCCAGCCCAAGGCGGTGCTTTCCTGCACTGTGAAAGGCTGTCTCAGCTTTATTTCCATGCTCCCCAGTGCCTCCTGGCCCATCAGGGATGGGAACACCAGTGCCCCAGCACTGTGAGAAAGCTGCTCTTGACCTGAACCTGACCAGAAACAGGAAGTAATAGAAATCTCACAAAAAAATCTTTTCTCCTGAGATCTTCAGCCAGAGGGTCAATTTCTGAACTCTCTTTCCCTGGTGTAACCACTGACTTTGTTTACACCAGTGTAATGGAGCACAGCCTTAATTATGGAGGTTCCCCTACAGTTTTGCACAAGAGTCGAGCGCGAGTGTGCGTCCAAACCAAAGCTACAGAGCTTTTGAGCTTCTCCCATCCCTAATTATTTGTGGGTTTTGGATATATACCAAGAAATTAGTTCACATCCATCTACAATTTTCTCTTTGTTTGATTGGCTTGAGGGCTGGAATTAAGAAAGAGAATTACCTAGAATAATGCCATCTGTATTCCACATAAAGAGAATCCGACCAGAAGCAACAATGCAATGTTTTTTAAATTGTATGATATGATAATACATAATGACACGCTGCACAAACTGACACATGGTTTCCACGAATACCAGTGAGGTTTCTCTTCAAGGAAAAAGTAATGAAATGGAGCAGATCTCAATCCAACAACAGCAGTACCAACCTGAGCATCCACCAGGGACATAATCAGAAATCACATACTCACTGCTGAGGAGCTATAATTAAACTAGATTTAATTTTAATGGAAATTCTTCCCAGAAAAAAAATATATATACCCATATTCCCCACCCCCATCCCCTCGAATGTTGTTCCACTGTTCCAGGCTTTATGGAAATAGTTACAGGATTCATGTGTTTTGCAACCCCAAATGTTTTCAAAACAAATAGAACATCTTAAAAAATGAAATTAATAAATCTTTTACATTCATACTCTAAAGTCAGTCATGCTGAGGTTGTGTGGGTTCATCAGCATCAGATGCTTCCTGCCGGCTGGTGCCTCCACCCAACACATGTTTTAAATAATAATCAAGTTCAGCCTTTGCAATTGTATTTTTGACTTAATGCTGTTGTATGGTAATGGCTCTTTTATGCTACTTTTATCTCTCAACTTTATGTCAGACAGTACTACTCCTATCTAGGGATGTGAAAACCTGATAACTTTAAGAGGATTAATACTGACGAAATGTGTTTTATTAGTTTGGATTTGTTTTATTAGTACCCTGTGGTTTGATTAGGACTAGGAAGCAGTCAGGATATTGTTTGCCCAAGCAGAGAGAAAATAACACCAAGCAGAAAGTTAAATATATATCCATTTATTAGGCTGATGCTCTCACAAGCACACCAGCTCTTCCTGTGCCTCAGCCCCTCTATTTACAAAGGGCACAGGCCTCTTGGAGATGCAAAACAGAAACCCAGAGCAGATTCTGCAGTACAAACACATGCAGCTCAGCTAAACACTCCACAGAGGGATCATCCAAACCACTGAGGTCCTTTCTGCAGCCTGGTCATGTCACTCCAGTGGTGCTTGGAGGAGCACCTTTGCCCAATGTGGGGCTGCCCCTGGGATAACACTGTCCCTCTGGGGCCACTTTCCCAAAACCACCCCCTCTTTCACACTTTCCTCCATGGCCACACTTGGGCACACTGTGATCAGGCATAACCCCTGTCCCTGCACACCTGGGGAAGTGAAGGCACAGGCTGCGTGGTGCTTTCCCCAGCGCTCAGCCACCTTCGTCCTGGGACGGGCTTGGCGGCGCTTCCCCAGGGAAGGCTGGACAAACCCACCTGGCAGCAACACCCAGTAAAGTGTCTTTATGTAGAACTGATGAAGTGTTGCTCAGGAATATCTGGTTACCTTCTCCTTGGGATAAATTAGCTCAGGCTGAGTTAAGGGCTGTTGTGTGTGGTGGTCAAACCAACCAGGTTGAAATCAGGCTGGGTCTCGTGCCACTGCAGCCCTGGGATGGCCCCTCTCCTCTAGGTGCTGGTGGGATGCCCATCAGAGAGTGGGGAGAGGGGGTCAGGCGTGTTCCTGACAACTCTGACAGCGAGGCTGGCATCTGTAGGACTAAGAAATGCATCTGAATGTATTCCTACATGTGATAGGTGCATGGAAAACCCATTTTTTAATTTTTGGCAGAAAGGAATTGGAATGCAACTGGGCAAGCTACAGACCCATGTTCACCCTGCCAACTTTTGTAATAATAGGAAGCTAGTTACAGTAAACAGTGGTAAATAACACACTCATGAAATCCAGCAGGGAATAAATGATTTGTTCTTATACAGGAAAACAAAAAAGGAGACAGCGCTTTATTTTTTAATACTGTTGTGCTCCACCCACACTGTCTCCAGTATATCCCATAACAGTGTTGGCTTTTGAGAAAAATGCACATAATGACTGGACTCAGCCTTCTTGCACAGAAGCATGACTAGATAATGAAACAAAGATGCTGGCTTACCAAAAAATTCGCATTCAACTCTTTGCGACACATTCATTCACCACTTACTTTCTCCATTTTTACACGTAGAAAGAGATTGGTGACTGGATTTATTCCTGATTTGTGGTGGTGAGAATGAAAACAGAATGAGCACAATGCTATTTCTATCTGTGCCCAATATATATAGTACATTACTTACAAAATATTTATCTGTGTTTCTTCCCACCCACTACTTTGTTACATTCATCACTGCCTGGGAGGAGAGGTAGAAGACGCAGCAGATATATGAAGATTGGAAAGGATGTTTACTTGAGGGAGATTTGTTGTAAGTTATGAAACAGACTTTTAAAAAAAACTGCTTTCTGATATTTTTCTGGAAGTAAACAACAAGTTTAGTTATACTAATAGATTATTCCAGTGCCCATAAAGGGTCTGTTGCCTTTTCTACTATGAGCTATTTTTAAACCTAGAAAGTTTTTAGGCTCTCTTACTCAAGTGTAAGCCTGCAACTTTTTCTCACATCCCCCATGGACAGGGAGATTAGCTTGTTCCCTGCCCCTCTGAAACAGCATTTTACATGTTTGGTATCTCCTCTTTCTCCCTGACCAGTCCCAGTTCTCTCCTCCCCTCACCTCTCAGCCCTTTTGCTGGTCTCTACTGGATTCTTTCCAATCAGTCCTCACTCTTTTGAGCACCATGCTGAAAACAGGGTGATGATGCTAAAGCCGAGCTTTCCCCTGAGCATGACTGCTCTTTTTCCATGGCAGGGTGAATTCTGTCACAGCTGCTTCATGACCCCTCCCCATAAATCAGAAGAAATCAGAGTAAGACAGAAGAATCTCGGTATCACGAATACACAGTCCTGCTCTAGGCAGGACTAGTGGCCAGATGCATGGTGGGACCATATCTGGGGACAGGCAGCTGGCTTGAATTCAGCAGATCAGCCTTTCCTTGAGGCTGGACTTTTGTCTAAGCGCTAAAGTGGCAGCCTTGAAACAACTCACAGTTGCATTGCAACTGCATTGCAAATAGAAGACGGCTCTTCTGCCTCTGGTTCTCCTTCTACTTCAGCTTTGCTGTTACAGCCAGGGTCTGATCTGAAAACATGTCCTTCCTATGAGGTTCAGACCACAAAACTGACTGCTTGCCACATTCCCCTGTTGTTTTTTTCCTTGGGTCACTGTATGAATCTAGTTTATCACATCCAGCCCTGTGTTAAATATGCTCAATGTTTGAGCAATCCATGAAGTCAGAAGCTTCCCATGGAGAGTTTTTCTTCACTTCATCTGGTACCCAGCAACTCATACAAGCATACACAGCGTGGTCCCCAAAAGGTCCTTCCTTGTCACCTCTGGAAAATTTGGCTACTTCTTCGTTGAGCTGTTTCACACAGAAACGTGTGGTGTCTGTGGGGAGGGCAGGTCACATTGCTGAGCCCCAGGCTCCCAGTGTGCCTGGGTTTCTCCAAGTCAGGCAGCGGAAATACAGCTGAGGTATTTCCTCACAGTGCTCTCCTGGGCTTTTCCCAAAAAACAAGGGAGAAGCCTAGAAGATGGGGAGATGATACTGCTGTGGTGAGTGGGGGCACTGCCCTTGCTGCCACAGAGGATACCGTCACTTACTGGAAGAGGGGGTGAAATGCTGGCAGGAGTTAAGGGAAAAACTCTTTGGGTCTGGGATTTCATCCAGATCATGCAGATAGTGGATCAAAAGGAGCAGTCAGGACACTCTGTGCCTCATCATCCACTTGGAGCAAGAGCAGAGCAAGGGAGATGAGGATGGCTGAGCACTGCCAGAAAGGTCCATGTGTCCCATCTTAGCTGTCCACGAGTTCTATCCCATCACAGCAGTGTTTCTCAGCACTGTGGTGTGCTCTGGGCGTGCTCCCTTCCCTCAGCTCCCATCAGGACCATTTACTGACCCCACAGGTAACTGATCTCCCATTGTATGAGACACAGGAGACAGAATAATAAATAAATAAATAATAAATAATTCAGAAATAATCTTTTATCACATAAAAATCCATGTTCCTAGGGAAAAGAACACAAAGCTAAGGCCAGGAATAATCTGCTCAATTCCAGCAAAAGCTCTGATCCCCCTCTTCTTTTGTGTAAGTCATAGACTCCCTTTTCTCCTCCCATAACAATCTCATGCATAATAAAAACAGGGCTTCCTCTGAAAATCTTTTGTTTTCCAAAAATATGAAGAGTTCCAGGGAGAGTCTCCAAGATCAATTTGCTATCTGATTCCAAACAGAGCTGAACAAAATCTCTGGTTTTCTCCACTGCCAAATATTTGTGGTGACATGCAGGATCTGCCCCTAATGTCAGCAGGAATATCAACAAAACATTTCCAGCATGTTTTCACAAATTTGCCATCAGTTCCCAGGCCATTTGGTGAAACTCTACAGACGTCATGGGTTGACTTTGTTAAAACCATCCATGCAGTTTTAAAGAAAATAGCATCTGATGACTTCCCACCACCTTTCTTGTCTTTTTACAGACTCTAAAAGTGCTATGTGATTCCTTCAAAATGTTCAAATAATCACTCCTGCTTTGATTATAAACAAAGAAGACTTTAATTTGTCTCTTCAGCCAAATTCAGGAAAATCAGATCCCACTGCTCAGTTGGAGAGGGAAAGACAAACAAATGTAATGAAGCCAGGCAGCTGAAAAAAAAAAAAAA
>VZTE01000186.1:848372-863372 GCA_013397775.1 Eulacestoma nigropectus
AAAAAAGCACTGATTAATGGAGAAAAACAACTCGTATTGTATTTTTTTTCCAAGCCCACTTGTCCTTCTCACAGCAGCCTAAAACCAAGGCAAAAGTGAAAGTGCAACTACTCATCTCCTGTGCTCCTTCCCTGCCACGGCACCTGCCTGCCTGGCGTAGTGGAGTCATGCTTGGACCCTCTCCCCTTGGATGGGGGTGCCCCTCCGGCCTGGGTGCTGCCACTGCCTCCAATCCATGTGCTTTCCAAGGAAACAGCAGCTGATGCTGTTACATTTCAGGTGATGCTCAGACCAGCTGATGCCCCTCACCCACTCCTGCCTTTGGGAAAATACACTCCGCATCTCCTTCCTAAATGTGGAGTGGTAGGGGGTGCGATTGATGGGAATCAGGTGCTGAAGTAAATCAGCTGCTCCCAAGCTTAGGAAAGACTGAGCAGGGAGCACCATCCCTTCCTCCCCAGCCCTGTGTCTGGGCCCAGTCTGTGTAATTTGCCCACGATGTGCTCAACAGATTTCCCTCTCTGGAAATCATAAAATCCTAGAATGGTTTAGGTTGGAAAGGACCTTAAAGATCATCTTATTCCAGCTCTGCCATAGGTAGAGACGCCACTCAGTAGATCAGGTTTTGCAGTGCCCCATCCAACCTGACCCTGACCACTTCCAGGGATGAGGCAACCACAGCTTCTCCGGGCAACAGAAAAGCTGTTGTGGTTTCAGGAATGTTTTCAGAGTGGGATTGTACCATTTCAAGGTCTTTTTCTACAGTCAGAGACTCCCCCTATTTGTATCTAATTTTTAATGGTTTTGCTGCCACAAGTGCTCCAGCCTCTTACAGGCTTGAACCTAAGAGACTTCAGTTTAAGGGACAGCACACGTAGGAAGTTTACAGATCCCCTAATGTTTTCAAATATCACTTACATCACTCTAGAAGACACCAGGTCCATAAGAGATAATGTAAACCTCTTCCTTGCTGCAGTTTCTCTTTCCATACAGCTAAATGCTGCAGACACATTACTGTGACTTGAATGCATATAATAGGTATTTGTGCATGCAAATGGCCGGTTATATGCGAGCAAGTAATTACCTGATTTGCATGCCCAGACATGGTAATTCAAATGTAAATTAGCTGTGCAGTTGCAGATATACTTTGCATGTATAGTTGCCTATTTATAAAAATATGTATATTTTTGTCCAGCCAAAAGGGCCTTTTACCCCTGCTCAAAACGAGACATAAGTGGGCATTAAGTGGCACATGCTCACATCTGCCCAGGGGTGAATGTCATCGATCTGAATATACTTGTGAGAGCTGCTCTGCCTAAACTCGAGGCCAACTTTATTTATAGAAAGCAGCCACAAAAGGTTTCTGTCTGACGCCTACCAAAATCAGTGCAAGTCTTTCTGATGACTTCAATGAGCTTTGAATCAGGCCCAGATGGAGCAAAGATATTTCTTAAATTATTTTTAATGAAGGAAGTGTCATGCACAAATATGTGAATAGATTAGCAGGGAGATCTGCAGGTCTCTGTGAAGAGGTGCTGATTATACAGCTGCATGTTCATGGCTTTAAAGTTCCCTTATCAAAACCTGTGAAATGATTTTGATGATGCAGAAATCAATAAAATATTTACTTAGAGGAACACTTTGCACCTGCATTTGCAAACTTCAAAACCGAAGTAACGTACAAACCACGATTATATTTTCCAAAGTTAGTAATGATGTGTTTTTCTCTGTGACACTACTGGTATATGCAAATAATTACTTTTTCTTCTTTTTGATACAATTTCATTATTTGCATTGCTACTAGTGGTTCACCAATAAAGGCGAACATCACATTAGGATTCATGACAGTTTTCACATTGTATTATCAATATGTGGAAATAATTGTCTGCTCCGGGATTAAATTACATTATTGTGTATCTTTTTCATGCCTAATAAATAATGATGGATGGCTTTTATTTTCATCACCACCTGCAACCATTTAGTCACCCCTTGATTGTTGAAGATAAAATAATAAAAAGCAAGTGTTATGTTGCAAGCAAAAGAATGCAGTCAAAACAGTTGCATGCCTCGTGTCTCTACCTTTTTCCAGTCCCTAAAGAGTAATAGCTGGTGTTCTGGGAAGGCTGGCAACCTGCAAACTGGCAAACAGTTCTCATAAATTGGGCAAGGGGGAAAAATGTGGAAAATCTTTTTTTTTCTCGTAAAACAATAATTATTTCTTAGCACATGATTCTTAATCTGAAAATTAGGTTTTTGTTCTGCTGTGCAAATCAGTTACATGCAATTAGAATGCAAAGCAGAGGCACATTCTCAGTGTTTAGCCCTTTTAAATAGAAATGAAAACAGCCTGTAAATTGTTTCAAAGTTTAAAATGCATGCTAGGTAATTTTGAAATTCAAAGAAATAAAGCCATGCGTAATAAAAAGCCCACTCTAGCTTATTCCATTTTTTTTTTTAAATTGCCAATTGTGAAGCTTTATAATAAAAATAGATGTTGCCTATTTTGAAAAACTGTGAGGCTCTTTGCCAGTGTTGACATATTTATACACAGGCACACGGATCCACATGCGCACACACAGAGTCCCAGTTCATGTCACTTTTACATGATCATCTTTTCTACTAGGTCAAGTGTAATCTTGAAATTGTTAGAACTCCTACCTGCACATTCTGATCCAGAAACTCTTTAAAGTTGAAAACAAATGGAGTTGACATTTTTATTTAAAGCTTACATTAGCTATTGTCACAAGTCTTTAATCACACTCACCCTCTTCAGAAATCTGGTATTGTTAGCTTGGGCCGCCCTACGTGGAGTGCCATAGGAGCCTTTTAAAAATAGCACAGCAATATTTAGAATGGAAAGTTATTGCTGGATAATTTCATTAACTGCCAGTGTATCAAACTGAGCTCAAGACAAAGTTGTCCTCTTTTTTTTTTTTTAACAAAATATTCGGTTCTGAGTCAAAGGTTTATTCTCTGTGTGCAGTTTCACATGCTTGGCTCTATTATCTTTAAATCACAAGATGACAATCTTCTCAGGCATACCAGAGAGTCAACCAAAATCCAACAGTAATAGATAATCCTATCAAATGTCAAGATACTGAGGAGAAGGGGTTTGAAAAATAGGCCAACTGTCCATTACTTGATTTACCTTGAGAGGATGTTAACATTTCTGTAGCCTGCCTTCAACGGGGTATACTTACTCTGCGTTGCTAAATTGTTTAAAAGCACGTTTCAAGCATTTAGAACTATTTCTGTTGTTTAAATACATACTTTGAATTTTCCATCATTTACCAGCAGTTCTGCCTAACTAGGAAGGTCCCAGCTGGCTGGAAGTGAGCAAATGTGACACCTATTTAAAAGAAGGGTCAGGAAGAGTCAGGCCTGTTTAATATCTTTATTGATGATGTGGATGAGGGGATTGACGGCACCCTCACTCAGTTTGCAGATGACACCATGTTGGGTGGGGGTGCTGATCTGCTGGAGGGCAGGAAGGCTCTGCAGAGGGGTCTGGACAAGTTGGATCTAATGGACAAGGCTAGTTGTAGGAGGTTTAACCAGACCTGGCAGTGCTGGGTGAATGGCTGGACCTGATAATCTAAAAGGTCTTTTCCAACCTAAACTATTCTGTGATTCTACAGTAGAAAGTGCTGTTTAAAATAAATGCTTTTCATCCAGGGACAAAAAAACACTGGTGGTTGATGCAGCCCTCATCCTCAAACACAAAATACCAACAAAATAATCCATTTACTAGCCTAAATTTATGAAGGAAATTATAAATTAATTTTACTAATAGGTGAAGAGTGCAATTTCTTGGGGTGTCCCCTCTCTTGACCTATGGAAATGCCTCAACCACAGAAATTATCCTCAGAAATCATAAGCAGGGACCCAAAGAGCAGTGCCTGATGTGCTTGGACTGCTCGTGTGGCACCATGCCACGCACCTTGAACACATCAGCCCTTGCTCACAGCACAATTCAATATATTAAAGCTCCTCCGTAGAGAGATGCTGTGCGAGAAGTCCCTCGAAAACAATGGCTGTGTCAGACAGAAGAAACTGTACTGGGGAAATTCTCCAAAATTTGAATTGGTGAAAAAGAGGCTATCCTGGAAAAACTTCCTATCTGGATTATTGGTGTATTGGAAGTTCAAACAGAGGATCCTCTGCTGACATCTTTCCTTGACCATTTTGCTCAGCTGTAGCACTACCAACGCCTCCTACAGAAAGCAAAGGAAAGGGAGAAACTGGGGTAAAAAATAACACCTTCCATGATAACTTTCCCATTAGCTACAGCAGTTGCAATGCAGGAGACATTATTCCTTAGATATATTTGCAGTACTTTTACAGTCAGTCAGTATAGAGCAACCATGTTTTCCCTGCCTGGCACTTTTGGTTAAAAACCACACCTTATTATACACACACACACTCATACACAGAGCAAAGAGCTGACCACAGCTGAGGCTTTTCCTTCTCATGCCCAGAGAAATGCTCCCTGAACAGGATGAAATCTTGCACCCCCAGAGCTGGAGCTGCAGGGCTGACACAAGTGCCAGGCTACAGGCAGCTGCATGACTGCGCTTTTCAGAATTTTACTGCCCTCTCCAAAAAAATCCTTCAATTCCAAGTGATAAATAAACACTCTCCAAGTTCTGCCTGCAGCTGGAGGCAATCACTATCTTTCTCATCTCTGTGCTCCATCCATGCCTCCATCAATAGAGAGGTAATTTTCGGACTCAGTTCATTAACACCGAGCTGTTGATGGAGCTGTAAACACTCCACCCCGCTGTCGTTTCAAGCCTGTTACCAACTATTCTTTTCTGTTTAGCTGACCTGCCGTGGCATTTAAGATGAAAAATATTTGTTTTAAATTCACAGCAGTTGCTCTGGTCTCTGAAGAGGGCTGACGCTGGTTTTGACATCCAAAAGCACTGCAGTGCCGAAAGGGAAGCAAACTTTTTTGCCCAGAGTTCTGCACAGAGGAAGGGATATGTGACAGCTTGAGGCACCATGAGACAAAGGCAACGCCATTTTTGGCCTCAAATGAGGGCTCCTGCATGTAGAACATACCCACACATGACATAAACAGGCGTCAAGACAATGACAAGAAGGCAGAAGGAAAATGGGTTTAGCCAGCAAATGTCCCAGTGAGGAGAGGGGACATTCTGTCCCATTTGCACACAGTAGATACAAAATCCTACCACACAGGCAGGTTTGGGAGTGCTTGATACCTTGATGGATGGTTTGGACTATGGTGTAACTGGTGCAAGGAGGGAGAAAAGAGCTTATGCCATGGCCCACCCTGATTATTGCACTGTTGCAGAAGGATGTTGTTGATGGGCAAAGGCACCCTGGGGCACTTCCTTCTGCCCACAGTTCAAGAGGACATTTTGACCCAGGTGCCAGTGTGTGTCAGGCCACGGTTTGCAGACAGGCTGTTCACAAGCTCAGCAAGAGACAAGTGGGGAGAAATAGCACTCACCCACAATGAGCCAAATTAGCTCCTGGGGACAGATTATTTCAGTAAATAGAATGACCAATGCACATGAAATTATGTCTCTGCTCTCATCAGTATTGTCAGTTCCTTCACCCCAAGGTTGGCAGAGTCATCCATGTCGGAGGCAGGAGAATGGCTACAGAGAGCAATGGCTCCAGAACCGCAGTCCCCATGTTTTTGAAGGCTCTGTCATGATCACGGTATATATAACTCAGTATGGAATTCTTATGCTTTACAGGCATAAATGTATCTGCATGCTGAGGTGCAGCAAGTGGCAGAGCTCGGAAGCATCCCCAGAACACCAGAAAATACCCATGCTCCTGCTTCCGAGAGAGGATGTGCTGCCTGGCCCAAAGGAAGCTCTCAAGCCTCCCTGCACTCAAGGAACCAGCCACCAAGCCTTTTTGACAATTTACATGGTACGTAAGAAGGAACTCTGCCTTGGGCAGGTAAGGCTTGAAATTTTAATTCTGTCTTTTTCCTCCTGTTGGTTTTGACTTGATTAAAATCAACCTGAGGTGGCAGGGCCAAAGGATATTCACCTTCACCTTGCAGTAACGGAGCAGATACCTGGCCCTGGCAATGCCTCCCCCTGCAGCCATGTCCACCAGACCCATCAAGTAAGAAAACAGCAGCAAGAGCCACACAGCCTCAGTGCTATTGGGAAGTAGATGCCTCCAAAAGAGCAAGAAAATGGCTCAGAGATCTTGTGATTCGGGGTGAACTGAATCTGCACAATTTAATGAAAATGGCTATCATCCACATATTGTTTTCTTTATAAACATTTGTAGAGTGTCAGTAGCCAATCTAAATGTCTCAGCAGACAAGTACATACTGTACTTTGCCTCTTTTTTTCTGGAGTGCTGGAGAAAACATGTGAGCTGGAGCCAGCTGATGTGCTCTCCATGGGTCTCAAGGGCAAACTCCTTCAAACTGAGAATGATCTTCATGTCCCTTCCAAATTTGTTTTGTGCTCTTTTTATTACATCTTCAGAGGTTCATCAAACCATTCCTGCTCCCCATCATGCTCAGGGACATTTACTTTACCGGCCAGCTCGGGAGGATTCCTGACCACAAGGCACAGTCTGGCTCCTGAGGTGTCTAACAATACCTTGGATTGAATCGTGCCTGGGTCCAGGAAAGATTTGGGAACAAGCCCTTCTTAGCAGGGCTACAGCCCATTTTGCTTTTCATTGTGATGTTTTCCTCTTTCAGACGAGGATCATCTTGTCTGGAGAGAGGGCAGCGTGTGTGTGGAGGTAGTGGGAGCTCTGGCTGCAGGGCTGTGCAGGCTCAGCTGTGAGAGTGCAGGCAGCTCCTACAACAGCCTCGTTATTGGAAGGTGAGCCTAACAAACCTGCTGTCAGATGATCTCTTGTCTCTTTAAAGCAAAGGTAAAGGATCTAAGAAAGCTCTTTCTTGCTCATTCTTTGGACAGAGACATTTAGATTGAGTGCCGCAGCTCTCCCTCACTACAAAGACTACAAAGGTATTTTTATCTTAATTAGAAAGTTTTGCTGCCCTACTTTCTGGCGAGCCCTTGTCCAGCCCGCCTGTCATCTCAGCCATCATTCAGGCCCCCTCAGAACCAGACCAGCTGGTTTCAAAGCAGCCTTGGCACCACGCTACCCAAGGGCTCCCGCGCTCCAGACTGAGTGGGAGCATCAGCCTTCAGAGACCAGTTTGAGAAGGTCCTCGGCTGACACGAAGAGACCAGAGCAGAGCCCTGTGCCTCCCCTCGAGGCCTTGTCACCCTGCCACACCGAGGGACAGGCTCTCTCCCCACTCCATCAGCATATGCCAGCCAAGGCCCTGCCACTTGTTTCTCCAGGCTAGCGCAGGCAGAGCAGCCCAATTCATTGTGACAGAGCAGTTAAGTAAGTGGCACAGATTTCACATGTCAGCCCTCGCCTGCCTAATCCCAGAGCTATCCCATAGCAAGTGACTGGTCAGGAGGTTCAGCAGCGTGCACAGGCAGTACTTGGTGCGCTTCAGAGCATGTGCTGCTAAACTAAGTGTTGTGCTGCTCTGTTTTCCACTGCCTGGATCCAAACTCGGAGGACTTCACACGCATGCAAACCTGGAGACAGGGTAGAAGAAGCTTCTCAAAGTGCTGTCTTCTGCAAAAGCTTTAATATATTTGTGTACACTGATCTTTATATCTGTCAGGGGTAATTACATTTCAGTTTTCCACAGTAATGTAGTTGGATCTTTTTTTTTAAATAAAAGGAAAGACCTATCTTCCTCATTGTCATGCCTTAGCCCTGCTTTCTGGAGTAGTTATGAAAAGAAAATTGTCATCAGAGTTTCCTTAGCATTTCAGCTGGAGGTTTCAGTAGCTTGGTAAATCTCTTTGTTTAGCTGACTCTTGCTGTTGTGATATTTTTTGGGGCCCTGAAGGTACTGGTAAGTCTTAATGACCCTGACCAGCCTCACCTGGTGCCTCCACCCACTCCAGCAGTCCTAGGAGCCCATTTAAGCTCAGCCAGGGAAAATTGCTGCTTTTTATGAGCTGAGCTGGAGGATGCTGGTCTTCAGCTGAGTGATCAACCCACTCATCCTGACCACACACTGACTTCCAGCTTGACCTTCCTGTGATGCTGCTTTATGACCTGGAATTCTGAGTGGACCCGGCCCCCATCTGCAGGTCTGCCTGATCCTCTCACTCAGGTCCTGGAGAAAGGGGCTGTGACTCATGGGGGCTGCGACTCATGTGGGGCTGCCACTCCACCACGGCGGTGGGGCATGATGTTCCTGGAGGAGTTTCTCTCCTAGGGAGAGTGTAGACCCCACTGCTCCCTGAAAATATCCAGGGGCATAAAATCCATGTAGTCCCACTCTGCTCCTGAGAGGGATGAGGTGCTGTTGCCCTCACTTTTCATATAGGGGAACTGAAGCACAGATCTCATGGGTGTGCCACTGGAGCTGGAGACGTGAGAGGGAAAGAATTAGGAGAAATGACTCATGGCAACTCCCTTGCACCAGTGGTAGTGGTGCAACTGATTCTGGCTTCTGGATAAAGTTAAACCAAACATCTCATGAGTGCCAACTGCTGTGTTGTTTACAGTAAATGGGATTGGGTAAATAAAGCAACTGCAAAGATTTCCAGTAAAAATGAAAGGTCAGGCTGCATGACAGAGTAGTAAAAGGATGTTCGCATTGCCAGTGTCCCACAGCTTCTAGAATGGGCATTCAGTTACCAGAACTATAGTTCTCACTGCATTTCCTTTGCTAAAGGAACAGATATGAAGGCAGGATGCTTCATGCATACACAGCTGATGTGAAAGTAAGGTTTGCTGTTGATGGTACTGTAACATCCATTCTATAGGAATGGATGCTGAACTGTGTTAGCCAAAGCTAAGTAACTGCTAGATCATATTATCATCAATAGATAAGTCAAAAGAAAGAAGCTGAGAGTAACTTTTCTCTCAGAGCTCACTCCCACCACAAATGATGTGACATGCACAGTGGGGTGCCAGCATGCTCACACCACCGTGAGAGGCCACAGTTTGCTGCCTCTGCACTGTTCTTAAAATCAGTCCATCAGTCCAAAATCTTCTACCAGTCAGTTGCTGAAGTCCCTGGGTATTCCTGTATTCCCTGATGTACTGTGTTGGAAACATCCTTGTTCTTTTACTGGGACACTGGCAGAGTACATGGAGTGGTACCACTGTGATTTCCCTGCTGGCTGCTGCTAGAGAGGGGATACAAGGCTGGAGAAGTGCTTGGTCTCAGTTGGGATGGTTGTTTTGTCCTTACCAAAGAGGGGCTTGCTGTTGCTCTACATGCACTCTCAGTACATGCACAAACCACTCTTCTGGCAGTTAAGGTATCGGATTTGTCATTTTTGGAGGAATGTGTTTTTATGTGGTGGTATGACATGAAGTCCCTGTTCCATGCAGTCACCGTGTCCCCCTTGAGAGCAGACATTTTCAAACTTACTTATAAGCTCTTATCTCCTCTTTCATCCAAGATTTTTCCCTCTTTTATGAGAAGAGGAAAATGCTGCTCTTATAAAGTTATGGAGAAACCTAACTACCTCTGGTTCTTCTAACACCTCAGCATAGGATATCTTAGAATTGAGGCAAAACATGACCCGAATGATGTTCATTAATGCCTGATGCTGTGGACAGAAAGCCTAGGGGAATCTTTGCATCCTGTGTAACAGGCTCATTTCTTTTGCTTCAATAGATTTGGGATTTTTGTGGCCATTAAACATTATTCTTTTGTGTAAAGTTGTACTTCTATAAACATTTCAAATCTGATTTACTGGTAGGTACCAACAAGTATCCTGATTTCACTAAAAAGTGGCAAAAACTTCATCCAAGATTTCTTCTCAGATTTTTCTGTGGACATTTCTGATTTTCTTCCTTGCTAATGGATTTGAGCAGGAGTGTCAAGAAAGATCTTGCTGAAGTCATGTGGTCCCAAGTCAAACAGTTCAGAGACATCTTAAAAGTTTGGTCTTCTTCAGATTAGGACTTCCATTTGTCCTATTCTGCTCAAGTCAGTAAGAGTTTTTTCCTTAGCAAAAGAGCATAAACTCTTATTTTGACAGATGCAAAAGCTTTCTCAGCCTTCAGGCTTTCCTATTGTAAAGCCCAATTGCATTAGGTAAATTAGGAGAGCTAAAAGAAAATAAGTATCACATTTTAAAGAAGTACAAACCAGAACAAAAGAATAAATTGTTACTTTGCATAAGTTAATATTTAAGGAGCACATCTCAGGCAAGGCAAAGCCATAATCAACACCAAAGCAGAATCTCCCTTAAACATTTTCATGAAGAAATTAATAGAAGCCTTGTGCTTTTCTGAAATGTTTGTGTTTTCGTTGTGTTAATATTCTTTCCGTGATGGTGTCTACGTGAGAACTGGAGATAAAATAAGACAGATGTACTGACCATGGTTACCAAGGGAGCAGTTTCCTTAGCAATGGCAAAGCAGTTGTCAAAGCAGTCAATGTTCCCTCTCTCTCTCACATGACTTGTTTTTACTACTTTGCATAGCTTGTTTACACAAACAGGTCATCATAAACCTCTCCCAAAGTTTCAGGCACAGGCAAACAAGGCCTAGGTGGGTCATTCATCAGAGAATCCCAACCTGGTTTCAGTTCAGTTTCTACCTGAATGTCTTCTTCTGCTTTATCATTTTTCATAAAAGATTTGCCATCTGAAGAACATGAAAGTCATCCAAATGGAAACATAACCACTTAGTGCACATTCAGATAAAAAGATAGGGAGGTGGGTGAGTAGCATAAAATTGCCACCTGTCCAAAGCACCAGTCCCTTCCTGTTAAGGATAAAGATGGCAGCTAAAACCATCCCTATAAATAGGTCTTGTAACTGCCTCCATGAAATGGTTTTATCTGAGAATGGAAGGCAGTATGATTCCATCTTCCTCGTTGAGGCTGGAGAGTGGATTATGCTGCACTATAACACTTATCACTCTCTGTGGGTGCTTCTGGTGGTGGCCATAAGTGTGTGAGGTCCCTGGGCCATGTCCAGAATTGCAAAGCTGAGGTCATTACCCAGCAGGCAGCCACCTCCACCCTCGCTGCGGGCTGGAGCTCAGAACCCTCTCCACACCCTCACTCCCAAAGCACAAAAAGCTCCCAGGGATAGCAAGGAGGTGAGATGGGCCTATGCTGCTGGATGGAAGGTATCAGCTCTAAAAGAATGGTTGATCTCAAACTACTTGGAAAACCCTGCTATGTGTAGCTCTAGGAACTGTGACCACCAAATCCAAAGTCGTTCAACCTGAGCAGAGCACCAAAACACCAAGGTAATGATGAAACTCTTTCCCATTCTGTATTTAAGCGAAGCAGATAATTTTAATCAAAATGTGATTAAAAGTGTTGTGTAGGTAGCCCAGTAATGCAGAGACAGATCTGTGCTATGGTGGTGGCTGCAAGAGGTGCAGTTGTTTGTTCTGACAATTGGCATTAAGAAACAAGTGTTTTCCTGCCCCTATTTCCAAACAAGGGCTAAACTGTTTCATATCAAATATATCTAAATTCCTATATGAAGACATTTCCAGGGAAACCCTAATTGCAGGCTATCAAGGGGCACTTTTAAAGTCATAAATGCTTTTATGAAAAGCAGTATTACTATAACCCAGTACTATCAGCTGAAGTGTCACATACAGAGAAAATACTGACTGGACCACTTCTGGATTAATTCTGGGTTGAAAAATGTAATCTTGATGTCATTGCTATGATCTGTCATTTTAAAAAATTTGCTATCAAATAGCACCTGAGAATTTTCCAAGAATTCAGCCATTCCATGTGTATTCTTTTTCAACCTGTGGCTAAAATTAATTCATACTCATTTTCCAACACATCCTTATTTACTGCCTGCAACAAGTATGGATCTTTTTGTCCAGGCTCACTGAATTTTGACTAGACACAGACAAAGAGAAGGAAAAGTGTGGGGTGTGTGCACACAGAGCCGTTGAATGCTGCTGGCCCCCTGCTTACAGCTCAGTGCCATGGGGTAGGTTACAACTACAACTGTGCTCCTCCTAGAGGCTTTCACTCCATGACTATAACATTCATGCTGCACCACTCCAGGCAATGTTAGGAGTTTTCTTGGGCTTTGTTTACAAATACTTCTAGCAGGAATCTGACACCTTAGACAGGAAGGCACAGAGCAAGCTGGGAATGCAGTATCAGGTAGAAGCGTTGCTGGCCTCTGATGTGACTTGTGTGTCCTTGCTTACAGCTCCTGGACAGGGAGGGGGAGCAGGGAGTGGGTTAGGAGCACTGTGACATCTATGAATGCTGTAAGCAAAATCTGTCTCTCATCTGCTTTATTAGGAAAGCTGCATGGAAAGAGAGGAAAAAGGCCATGGCATGTTTCTTAGTTATTTCCTCTATTCCACATCAAAGTAATTTCAGATTCAGAGAATCTCACAGTCCTTGAATTCAATAAATCTACACAATCCATGTGAAAACCAGTATTTTTGTGTCAAGAAACACAGGGACAAAAGAGGAGGGAAAGGTAAAAGCTACATAAAATTAAATCATGTTCAAAAATGAAACACTTCTTCCTTTAGAAGAAATAGTGAAAGCTCTTGTTTCTGCTGTGCACAAAATACAAATGTGCAACTTGCTTTTAAAAATTTTTGGGAATGGAGGAAGGAAAGCTCCAAGAGGGAAGAGTGAGCAGTGGCAGACATCCAGCTGATGGTAGAAGGCAGCAACAGGGAAGGACTCAGATTGCTTCTGCAAAGACGAAGAAGTTTGCAGTTTTAGTCATAGGAGGAGCACACCCTGAGGCCAACCACAGCCCTGAGTCACGTCAAAATCCCATAGCATGTATGGCCACACTTCCATCCCCTGCACAGCCTGTTTACCTCAAACCCCAAAGACAAGCTGATGAAAAGGTAGAGGTGTAAGTCACCCGGGTGTGAAGTTTTGCCAGGACACGGCCTGGTCCCCATCTCCCAGCCCCAACCCTGCCAGTCCCTAATTCAGCAACCCCTCAACCACCCTGCAGGGATCTCCAATTACCAAAGTGGCAGCTGTGCGGTTCACTTGCCTCTGGTTGAGCTGATTTTTTACCATTACGGTCCCAACCACCTGCTGTGCATCTGATGTAACTTTTCAATTAATATTCCCTGAGGAATTGTAGCCTCCCGTGTGCGCTGCAGCCCCAGCCATTCCCACACCCAGCACCCCTGGGCCGTGTAAACCTCCTGCGCAAACACATCAGACGCAGATTTAATGGCACCCACCTAAATCCCTCTGGTTAGAGGCGTGTAAACACGCCTGTGAAGGCTGTGCAGAAGAGAGGCCTAAATGCAAGAGCAAAGTGTTATTGAATGTGACTAGTGCCACTCACACAGACAGGCACAGGATTCCAGCCCGGCAAATGAAGGTGGATACAATAACTGCACCAGGCAGGAGCAGAAGCAAAGCTGTCCTTCTCGATATCAGGGGACCACAAACAGTCCAGGAGCAGAGTAAGTTTTGCTGACAGGTTACATAAGAATAAACAAAACTAAAGCAATAAGAATCAAAAAGAAAAACCAGGCCATTTGCACCACGCTGAGATGGTTTTCAGATCTGACATCTCAGCTGAATACAACTCATGTTCAATTGCCTGAAGTCTTGTTGGAAATCTTTGCATGGCTCAGTTTCGTGGTGTTTGCTCTTTCACTTGCATCTTTATTTGCAGCTCATAAAAGAAAAGTATTTGTTGCTGTTTGTGGGCCCAAGTGTATGAAATATTTGGTAATATCCTTGAGTAGGATTTAAAACTTTGGGCATGTGCCAAAAGGGGTAAAGACCTGTTTCAGAGGGAGTTTCATTTGTGTCCTCACCCCAGAGCTGAGTGCTCATCAAAAAGGTTTTAAAGTGTTTGGGTTTAGCCCTGTGGAGTTTGCTGCTGCTGTGTCATTGGGTGTAAAAGCTGAGAATGCCAGCACGTTGCAAGACCAGAATTCAGCAGAAAGAACTGGAGTGAAGAGATGCTGTTAGGTAAATTATTGTCAGAAGTGGGAGAGATAAACCGAAATGTGAGAATTAAATCACTTAAAAACAGGAAAGGATGATTGATCTGCAGTGGGGGAACAACTGAAAAGAAGAAAATCTTCACCTGAGATACTGCATCTTGAGAGAGTGAGGGTACAGCAACAGAGAGGGGGAAAGGAGATGGGAATAAGCAGAGGACAAAAGTGGCGGAAGTCAAGAATGATATGGAAAGAATAAAATCCATGAAAGCAAGTGGTCATTTTAGGGCATTATAGTGATGTGGGGAAGAGAGGGAAAATTGCAGAGCAGCTGGCTGTGAAATACCAATACACCCAGGCAGCTTTGGGAAGGTGGGTCCTGGCACAGTCTGGGGATTGATTAATCAGTTTAGAATAAAAATTAAATCAGTGTCATTACTAATGCTAATACAATTCCACAAATTTATATCAGGGCAATATATTTTGCAGATTTCTGAAATAAGCAATAAGAGCCCAATAAGTAGAAAAACTGTGTCCTCCTCACTATAGCTTGTGATAAAGGAACCAGTATTCATTTCCAAACCCATGTAGCCAGCCCAGGCTGTGTTAGCACCAGCCTTCAGTGAGTAATCTTAGAGATAGCAGGAGCTCAGTACAGGCTTTTATTGCTATGGTTAAAAGTACTTGCATGTGATGCAGAGCATTTTTTGGCATGATAGATATTTGTTTATGCTTCTATTTGGCAGAATGGGTTTTTAAGTTAGCTCATAAATAGCACTTTGCTGTGGACATACCTTAGGAAAATACCGTCTAATTAACTGTGTTAGCCCAAAAATAAAAATTAAAGTCAACTGAAATATTAAGGAGTTCACATTTTCAACGCTTCATCATTTAGCTGTACAGCTCCCATTAACAACAATGGGAGTCACGCAGCTAAATCACCTCCCATTGCTTATAAAATGTACCCCTAAGGTATGCAAATCAGCTGCTGTGCCCTTGCTGTAAAGGGAGTTGGCTTGGTGGTGGGTTGGGTTGTTGTTTTTTTTTTTCAATTAAAAT
>VZTE01000186.1:868372-876088 GCA_013397775.1 Eulacestoma nigropectus
CTTTGAGTTGGGTCTGGGAGAACACCAGAGTGACTCCGTGTCCTCCCTCATGCTGGCATTCTTCAGTCCAAAAGTGCCACTATGGTTCTAAATGGTCCCTTTTGCTGAATATTCAGATGTATGTACTATATTACAATGCTGTTTCTACAGGGTCACTTTTGTAGACTGATCCTTATGAAATACTGCATATAAACCTGTTTTCATAAGTTTGCTGAATTGTTTTAAAAATATTATTGGAGAACCATAATGTTGCAATGGGATTCTCCAGGAGGGTTCCAATTCTACAGGAATACCATTACTCTTGACTATGTTTTTTAGGATGCTGAGAAAAGCTACGTCAAATGTTACCTAATAACTGAAAATTTTTATAGTTTATTCCCTTGTATGCATTATTTTCTACTTCATAGTACAAACTAAATGCAAAAAGAATAAGGGTTTCCAACTGGAAAGCTGATATAATTAATTAATGAACTCAGGCCTCGAATGAAGACGATTTTAAACAGAGCTGTGGTTCACCTTCATCTGCAGAAAGATGTGGTTAAATGGCATCATCCCTGCATTCAGAAGACTTTAGCCATGATCCTGCAGGGAGTTGTCTGCCTACAGAAAGCTGGCCCAAAAAAAAGTCTTCAGTGGGACTCGAGGTACTGGCAGGGTCCTGAAAGACTCCTAGGTTTGGAGAGCAAGCAAAACTAGATGAAGCTAGGATGGGAGAAAAATGCTTTAACAGCTGTTTTCACGCAGGAGGGACGTGAATTCAGGTTTTGTGTCCTGAGGAGAGCCTGAGGCTTGGGCACTGGTGGCTTCTGCCCATCAGGTAGTACAGCAAGGGGCAGGTGCTGAGCCCGACAGCTCCATCCCAGATGAGGGTTTTGGGTCTGAATGGAGCCATGGTTGAGACACCAGGGAGCCAGATGGTCAAAAAAATGCGGCAGAGCAAACAGAGCAGCTATCATCAGAGCTCAGTAGTGGTGGACCTGGGGATGTGGGTGGAATTCAGGTGCCTACCCCCCATCTCAGCTGGCTCCATCTCCTTTTGGGATAGCCCCTAAGAGCCTGCCGGCACTGTCAGGTAATGTCATTATTTTTTTTTTCACTTCAGGTGGTAGAAGTCTACACCAGAAGACTCCTTGGCTGCAGTTCGATGCTTTTCCATCACAGAGCAAGAACATGTCTTCCATCCTTTCTAATCTGAGGTCTGGTAGCCCCAAATGCCATTGCTGTGCTGGGCTCTGTGGCACAGAGAAGAGAGGAGCCCCAGGAGCACTCACCACTGTGCACAGCAACACTTACGCTGTTGTTACAGTTAATTTCCTCCTCTCTTTGAACCATCTAAATTCAGCGTGCGTTATCCTTCTGCTCTTTATGTAAATGTTTAGATTAGGTAATATTTTATTCTACAGTGAATGACACCAAAATCCTCCTTATTCTTTTCGTTTATCATAAATATTTAGTTTGTTTTTAGCTTGTGGGACTAAACACAACATCGTTTTCATTACTGTGAAATCTTCCCCTTTTCTTCTCCTGCAAGCATCCCTGGTCCCCTGGCAGTACTCTGCCTCCCCGAACATGCTAATATTGCTTGCATTACTGCAGGATTACCACAATGAAGTATACACTTGGTATTATAATTCATAATGTTGCTTTAAAAGATTAACCACTCCCACGGCTGTGTCTGGTAATTACAGAGCAGACTTTCTTTATTCTTTTTTTTTTTTTTTAACAAAGAACAGCGTGCTTAAAATGACTGGCAAGGAGGTAAGTGTTTGGGGTGTGCTTTGTTTTTCAACCTCAGAGAAAACCAGATGCAAAATTGATAAAGGAGAACAAGAGTGCGTTCTAAGCTGAGATACTTCAGTATATTAGTAATTTAACAGATTTATATGAAGGAGATGGCACTGTCAGCCCCTGGAATGTCACAGCCTGATGCGATTGGCAATTGCCAGCTCAGATGACTTCCATGAACAACCCCAAAATAATTAATAGGCCTTCTGGAGTTTTCCAGGCAAGTGAGTATGCTGGTGAAACAGCAATAGTTAGTTTAGCCTGTCAAGGTTCATTCTTTTTCAAAACTCCAGTCCTCCCTTGATGCCCTCTAATGGTTTTTTGAAGCACCAAAATGTTTTTGCATGAACAACATTACCCATTGTGCTTTAGTTAAATGCATTTTGATGTCAGACATACTCCTGGTTCAAAAATGTCTGTTCCCTACCCCTTCTTGGGGGGATCTCCAGGGAGGGCAGCCAGATAGACTTTAATCGGCCAAAGACACAGGATGGGTTCTTAATGCAATAAACCGATCGAGTGTGCAAAGTCACATTAATATGTGGAAACTTGATCAGCTTTTATTAAGAGATCAGGAAATGCTTTAATTGCTGAGTGACAAAAGCATGTGTTTATTTAATTGCTTGTTTGTGTTTGTTGTAAAGCCTTGGGGGACGTGGTAATTCGTCCTATTGTTGTTTGAAAATGTGGGTCTGGCACCCAAACCAACAGCAAATGACAGACACTGGTCTGGTAACAAGTGTTGCTTCATCAATTTTTACCACACTCCCAATCTGGAGAGGATGGCAGCCTTTGGAGCAACAAAGTGAGATTCTCCTTCCAGTCTCTCCTCGCTTGGATTGTCCAGAGCTTCCACGCTGTGAGAAGGTTGGAATTCTTGTACTTAAATGAGGAGTTAGTCACTGTCTGTTAAATGAAAGTAGCATTTAAAGGCTGCTGCATGGTAGAGCAATGTTTAACAGGTTGTCTGTCTTTCACAGCTGGGGATGTAATGGTTGCACGCTCCTACATAAAACTCCTAAAAG
Source organism: Eulacestoma nigropectus (assembly GCA_013397775.1). NCBI lineage: Eukaryota > Metazoa > Chordata > Aves > Passeriformes > Eulacestoma > Eulacestoma nigropectus. The sequence continues at coordinate 871,183 of VZTE01000186.1, forward strand.
ATCTTGCAGCCTGAGGCAAAGTCCATTGAAGCTGCTGGTGTCTTATTTGTTGGACTGGCCTTTGATCAGATGCTAATGCATAGCAATAGCTTTTCTATACCTTTTCTGAATGGGGTTTTAGCACGGAACTGTTCCCTGTGGTAGGACTGCAGCAGTCCTTGGGATAGATCTTTCTTGGCTGCAGCTGACCACAAGCCTCAATGGTACAATGATGCCTGGCATTCCGTGCTGGGAAGAAGTATTAGGTTTGCTGTGAATTTACATGAAAAGTCCCTGGCTAGCAATTATTCTAAATATAAAGCTACCTGAGATCCTAATATTTATTTCCTCTAGATTCTTGCCTTACTTTGGAAGTTAAGTTTTTCATCCAGGAGCACCACCTGGAAAAGCTTTCTTTCCTGTTTTCTCTAAATTAGCCATTTTAAATACTTTCTTGATGGAGGAAGATAGAAGGTCACTGATGATTAGGGTTATAACTGGCTTACCAGATCAGTATCCAGCATTGTAGAATGCATCTACCTCTGTAGAAGGAGCCTAGGAAAAGTCGTATCAATATACATTACAGGCTTGTCATAACTCGCTCATTTCCTATTTCAAACAGGAGGAAATATACTTGAACATATCTGTTGTATCTGTCAAGATACAACATTTGTCAAACTATTAGTGGTCCCTCTGTCAACATAAATAAATCTGTCCATAAATCTTGACAGGTATAATCATTCGTTGCATTTGAAAGGCAAGTCTCTAACATTAGACCCCTTTTGATTCCTAACATGATTATCTTTAAAGAAAGACATTTCAGATGCCTTCTGAATCTGGCCTCTGTCAAATGATTTCTCTGCTCTCGCTGAGTTATCTACTTGTATGAAGTAAGCAAAGGCATAGTTCCTGCTGTCAACTCTCCTGAAAACCACACGAATCACCAGCACCGCAGCAGTGCCGAGTCCTCATCCTGCAAGTGATTATGTCCTGTTTGTCAGACCAGGCTCCTGATACACTTATTGTTCTTTACAGCTGGGTTCCTCATTCCTATTCTGAGCCGTTCTTCTGACACCAATTGTCCGTTCTTTACTTTTGGGAAGCTATCGAAGAACACGCTTTGAAGGCATTCCATCGGATGCTGCCGATCTTTTCAGCACTGTTGTTGCTGGCAAAAAATCCATACCCATACAGGAGAATTAGGCCTCCAAAATGGCTGCTAAAATATGAGCTGGCATAACTTGAGATTGAATTCCATAAATCCAACACACTCTTCACAAGCTCCCCCACTGCTCTGAGGCACACTGAGCAGCTTCAGCCTCCCAAGGCTCTCCGGGGAAACACGAAGTGACCTTATTTCTGTGCTTGATGGCCTAATGATAGTAATTTTGCCTGCCTGACGAAGTTAACAGCTATCTGGCATTCACCAAGCTGGAATATGAAGTGAGGGTCTTTGACCACAGCTCAGTGTCTCAGCAGACAGCTCTGGCACATGACCCAGAAACCGGTCAGTGCACAAGTACCAAAAGGCAGCCAGTGAGTCCACAGCTTGCCTGGCTTCACAGCATTCACTGCCACATGGAAAACCTAAAGCACAGGCTTTGCAAATAAGAATGAGTCAGGAGGTTGCTAGGGCTGGGTTTGTGGGAACTGCACAGTAAAGAGTGGATCCCCAGGAAGCTCCAGCAGGAGCCAAGGTGGTTGGTATCCGAGTTCCTGCTGTGTCACAGGTGTGCCCAACTTATACAGCCACGGGAAATTAGCTGGTGGATGCTGGAGGAACCCAAGTCTAATATTTTCCCTTTGGTCTTCTGACAGTGAAGCAAGGAAAGCTCTAGTGTTTTCCATAAAATGTATTTAAAGTTGTAAATCTTCCCTCTTTCAACTTTCCACTCCTTCAAATCATCTGTGATTTCCTACAGGAAAGATTTTTAATTGACAGAATTTCAACTTGTGCTCCAAAGAGACTCATTACTTCACAGATTCTTTAGCTTCCTGGGGCCTTGACGTCATGAGGTTATTTCTTGCTGTCTTCAGTGGATCCTTACCACTGAAACTAATTTTTCAGTGAGCTGCAGAAGAAGCCTCTGTACCAAAAATTTGCTCCAGACTTTATGATGCTTTGTACAGGATGTCCAGATGTAGGGTGTCAAAATGCATCTGTTAGATAAGGTTCCCATCTGAATCACAACTCTTGCTGCAGTCACTTATTAAACAGCATTTTTTTTCCATGTCGAGTCACAAGTTAGGATAATATTCCACGGGAGCAGACAATATTCCAGAGCCACAGACATCTAGTTTGTTATACCCGCATGGTAGGCTGGAAGAAAGGGAGAGAGTTCAGTCCTTCATTTCAAGGCAGGGAACCTAGAGAAGTACTAAATCTGTTTGAATTAAAATACTTAGAAATATATAGTCAAAGAGGACAATTGCCTATAGCCTTGCTGACAAAACTCTTGGTCTGTGAAATTTGTTGAAGTCAGAGAGATAAACACCTTGCATTTATGAGGCTGCATGATATGGGGCATGTGCTTAAAAAAAGAATACAAGTTCATCTGGGTTCACACAGACACCCACACGTGTTGATACCATTAGAGGGTCTGCAGGACTCTGCAGCCCCCAGGTGAGAGCTTCTGAGGGGCTGAATTCTGGGGGTGGATGCCTAGCTTGATCTACCCTGGCCTTTTGCACCTGCGCCCATCAGTGCTCCCTGCACAACAAGCATCCACAAGCTCCCACCACTGCTGTTTCTGGTTCTCTTTCCCCGGGCCAGGAAGGATGCTGGGCTCTACAGCTTCCTTTTCTGTTGACTGGCAAGATGGTACTTTGTCAGGTAACTGCTGTTGCCACCAACTGCAAAGCTCACTAGAGTATAATGACACCTTCTGAGCCGCTTCTTTTATGCGTTAACCTACTTGGAAACAGAGGCTCATGTGCAAATTCCCACTGTATTTTGTGAAGGCTGGAACATAAGCCAGATCTGAGCTGAATTTCCCCTTTCTAAGAGCCAGCTGAATCAAAATCCCCTGATGCAGACATCCCCAAATTTTATGGGTGCAAAAGATATCTTGATCCAAATTTTGCAGTTTGCTCCCATCTCTGCTTAAAACATAAAATGTATGTTTTTAGGGAAAAAGGATATAAACATCTTGTTCATGTTTGAGCTGAGAATGTCTTTTTTCTGTAGGCTGTCAACACAACTTCAAATGCATGCAGCCTGTCCAATCTGACAGACAATTTGCATATTTGTGGAATGCTAATGCCAAGTTACTGTATACATTTGTACATGAAAGCATTAGAAAGTTTGAAGGATTAAAGGTGGAAATGTATCCCCCTCGGCCTCGATTAGAGATCAAGACAGCACATCAATAGATGGCAGACAAATAACTGCTGCTTTGCCGTTTGGAATGGCTTAACCCAAAAATAATAAAATCCAAGCTATTTCCTAGGACATAAATAGCTGAGGGCTTTACACGTGCTAACTGCCGGAGCGTTGTTTTAGCCTTTTGAGAGTGTAATGTGGAGTCTGGCACATCCAGCGTGAGCCCTCTGACACAGCGATTGTCTTTTTGTTCTGCACTAGCTGCGTGCCTGGACCACAGCTAGAGCTCCCAGAGCCACCCCAGCCTAAGGCCTCCATGCTGATGTCTAGGGCTGAGCCTTCCTCTGTTGCTCTCAGGTCCTGGAAAGTTCTTTGAGGCCAGATGGAGGTGCTTGGCCCGTGCAGAAGAGACTTAGCTTGCCATGAGAAGGGCGTCAGGAGGAGCAGCAGCAGGTGCTCAGCGGTTTTCCATAGAAAGTTGATTGCTTGGCTGCATGCGTCAAGATATATTTTGGAGCCTGGCTCTAGACCCAGTGATTTGAAAATGGAGACTTGGAGTCTTAAAAACAAGATATGCTGAAGAACAGTTTTGCATGGTTTCTCCTAAGGATCAAAACCTGATACTATTTATTTTACTTGTGCTAAAAAATAACCTCAATAAGATGTTCTGCATTGGCCAATGGATACAATTTAGGACCAGACATTGGCAGCACAGGACAGAGAATACAGGAGCTAGTCAAATCCTTCCCCCAGTCTTTGATCCAAAACATGAATATTCCTTTGATTCAGAAAGGGTTTGGCCAGCCTTTTTCGCAAGCGGTTGCACGTCTCTGCGTTTTCTGGCTGGGGGAAGTGGAAGTGGCAAAGCCTCAGATACCTGGGAACCAAGAGCTGAAAACTCTCCTGGAAACTTCTCATGGTCTAACGAAATTCCCGGGCCAGCTTCCAGCCTGAGCGGATACAGACAATGAGCCAAAATGAACCACCAAATCTGTCGAGATTCAGCCGTCATTTAGGAAAGAGGACTGGGATTTTCAAGGGAGTTTGTAGGAGCTGAACACCCAAATCTCTTGAAATCCCAGTGGTACTTTTGTTCCTCTCTTTCTTTCACTCCACTGAAAAGCCTTGTCTATTTATTTGAAATATTTTGAAGACCTCAGGCAGCACTTTCATTATAGACAAACCTCTCCACCAAAATTAGAAAATCACAAAGTTTTAGCTGCAGTCGCTGAAAATCTGTGATTTAACACACCTACCCAAAAAGCCCCAGGCTACACCAAAACTCTTGACCAGAGATAGCTCTGTGCTGTCACAAGACAGATCTATCTTTAGGTACCCCAGTTTGAAAACTTCACCCTTAATGCGTTCAGAAAAAGTACGTTGTTGTTTTAAAGTACATTACTCAAACGCTGAGATGCCTTCCTACTGGGAGCAGCGTTACAAAGCCGAGCTCTGCCTGGATGCCTATCCAGCATGGATCTGACAATTCACATGTAGGAAAAGGCCTCTCATGCATTCATAGTTTAGATGACCTCCATATATTTGTTTAAAAAATAATTAGGCTTGCTTAGCTTTTGTACTGCTGCATTTTCCCTTTTTTTTTTT